>JAMWET010005936.1:0-32500 GCA_024036415.1 Prochilodus magdalenae | reverse complement strand
TGGCATTACTGCTACTGAGTGCTGATTGGTTAGCATTACTGCTACTGAGTGCTGATTGGTTAGCATTACTGCTACTGAGTGCTGATTGGTCGGTATTACTGCTACTTGGAGATGATTGGTTAGCATTACTGCTAGTGAGAGCTGATTGGTTGGCATTACTGCTGCTGACTGCTGACTGGTTAGCATTGCTAGTGAGAGCTGATTGGTTGGCATTACACTGATCTAGATCTGGGCGGTTCCTGTAGGTCGTGTGTCTGAGCTGCTGGAAGGTGGTTTTACTGATCTCAGTGCTGACTGATGTTCATGTGTCTGTGGTTCTCAGGGTCATCCGGGTCTGATTGGTCTGATTGGACCTCCTGGTGAACAGGGAGAGAAAGGAGACCGCGGCCTGCCTGGACCTCAAGGCACTCCTGGAACTAAGGGTGATAATGTAAGTGACTGATGCTCTCTCTGTAGAAGTCTGCTCTTTATCTCTCCTGTCGCATTCTATCTTTCTCTCTGTCGGTCTGTCGTCGTATCCCTCTTTCTCTTTTCCCCCTTCCACTTCTTTCCGTTCTTCAGTCCCTCCTTCATTCTCTCATCTTATCTCTCTTTCTCTTTCCCCCTTTCCACCTCTCTCCGTTCTCCCTCTCTCCCTCCTTCATTCTCTCATCATATCTCTCTTTCTCTCTCCCCCTTTCCACCTCTCTCCGTTCTCCCTCTCTCCCTCCTTCATTCTCTCATCATATCTCTCTTTCTCTCTCCCCCTTTCCACCTCTCCTTCTCTCCCACCTTCACTCTGTCATCTTATCTCTCTCTCTCCCCTTTCCACCTCTCTCCATTCTCCTTCTCCTCCTCCTTCATTCTCTCATCATATCTCTATTTCTCTTTCTCCCTTTCCACCTGTCTCTGTTCTCCTTCTCTCCCGCCTTCATTCTCGTCTTATCTCTCTTTCCCCCTCCCCCTTTCTCTATTCTCCTTCTCTCCCTCCTTCACTCTCTCATCTTATTTCTCTTTCTCTCTCCCCCTTTCCACCTCTCCATCTCTCCCTCCTTCACTCTGTCATCTTATCTCTCTTTCTCTCTCTCCCTTTCTACCTGTCTCCATTCTCCCTCTCTTCCTTCTTCATTCTCTCATCTTATCTCTCTTTCTTTATCCCCCTTCTGCCTTTCTATCCTTCCTCTCTGTTCCCCTTCTCTTCCTCCTTCAAACCCTCACCTTAACTCTTTATCTCTCTCCCTTTCCACCTCTCTGTTCTCCTTCTCTCCCTCCCTCACTATCTTATCTCTCTTCCCTTCCTCTGTTATATTGCTCACCCCCTTCCTATTTTTCTTTTCCCACACTCTCTCGCTCATTCTATTCCTCACTTTAACCTCCATACCCATCTGTTCTCTCGCTCGCTCACTCTCTCAACCTTTTACCTTCCTTTTCTTCTTTCTCTCCTTCTAATCATCATTCCTCCTACTCTATTCTGTTGCTCGCCCCTTTCCCTTTCTCTCTCTCTCTCTCTCTCTCTGTCCTTCCTCGCCTCCATTCTCTTATTATCCGCGCCTCCATCAGCAGTATGGTGAAGGTCCTCTGCTGCTCTACAGTGGCCTGTAAGTTCTGCAGAAGTGTATTAACCTCCCACTGCGGTAACGCCATCCCGCTCTGTGTGTTTATTATGATGGTATGGTGGGTGAAAGGTGGTGGAGGAGGATAATGTCTGGAGCTGAGGACGGCTGGTTAGGCGGTCTCACGACAGCTACGCTGCTCATCTTACTAAACTCTCCTAAGCCTCCACCTCTCGCGGATCCCTATGGGCTGTGACGCTCCGAGTGAGGCCTACTTGGTGGCCTAAACTTTTTCCGTCAGTGCTAATGATGTGCAGTGTGCTAACGTTAGGCTACTAGAGGTTAGGATAGTTAGGGACGTTAGGTTAATATGGTTCACAGCCCCAATTCACCGTATGTCCATTCGGCTTTGTCCCTGTAGGGTATAGGTGGTTCTGCTGGTCCCCTCGGCCCCCCTGGACCTCCCGGACTGCCTGTAAGTCACTAATTCACATCTCTCTTACACATTGGTGTCATGGTGTAGACGAATTCAGGTACTGAATTTATTCTTCCCTCGTTTTCTCATCAGGGCCCACAAGGACCAAAGGGAGCAAAGGGTTCATCAGTAAGTAGAGCTGTAGTTGTAATATCAGTATTGCTTGAATTCGGATCTGGAGCCCAGACTCACTTCTGTCCATTGTGTTTTTCCAGGGTCCTGCTGGTCCAAAGGGAGACACAGGCTTGGTCGGACCCCCTGGACCCCCTGTGAGTTTTGTTCTGTTCGGTTTTGCCTGCATGTTAAACACTTTGGGACACATAGCTCTTCTAAAACATTGAAGACAGCTGACCCTACTTTCTTTCTCTGAGCTTTGGAGAAGCCTAATAAGGTTTATTCCGAGGGCAGGGTTACAGGTTAAGGGTTTAGGAGCGAGTGGAACCTTCCCAAGCTCCAAAGAACCTTCGCCTGATGGGAAGCTGACCTGAAACTGAGAGCTAAAGCCTTAGCATAATGGATAACTATCTGTATATCGTCTGCAGGGTCCTCCAGGTGAGATCGTCCAGCCGCTGCCCATCCAGTCATCCAAGAAGACCCGGCGCTCCAGTGACATGCAGGCCGACGAGTCCACCATCATGGACTACGGCGAGGGCATGGAGGACATCTTCAGCTCCCTCAATAACCTCAAGCAGGACATCGAGCGTATGAAGTACCCAATGGGCACTCAGAACAACCCGGCCAGGACCTGCAAGGACCTCCAGCTGTGCCACCCAGAGTTCCCTGATGGTGAGTGAGCATGCTCGTAGATCATAACTGACCTCCCTTTGAATCTATAGTCAAAATATCGTACACTGTAAGATGAATTGACTTGTTTTCATGTTTTATATGATGATATATATTTTAATCTGTATTATATAGTATTATATATAGGAATCTCTGATTTTAGGCCATGGGTCATTTCAAATAGCCAATCATTATTTTCCTAAAATTGTCATTTTGTCTGATTTTTATAATTAAATTACCCATATTTTACATTCAGTCCACATTTAAGATGATTTCACTCGTCTCTATATTATAATTTGCGGTGCTGTGAGTTCACAAAGTCAAACTTGTAGTTTCCCCCTTACATCCCCCTTACCGGCAGCCCAGCCAAGTCCATTTTCATAGATAACAGTGTGTCGTACTGTGTTAGAGGTGGTCCGCTCAGGGGTTGCAGTGGGAGCTAACCTATGCCTCCAAATCATGGTTACAAAATGCCAACTCCTGTGCTGACCTTTCAGAGCTGCTGGGCTTTTCATTCTTAGTAATGCTGTTCTTAATACACACTCGTCTGTCCTGGAACTAAAGCAACATGAGTCTGTATAATTCATAGCGGATACTGAATAATTCATAGTAGTTACTGAATAATTCATAGTAGTTACTGAATAATTCATAGTGGATACTGAATAATTCATAGTAGATACTGAATAATTCATAGTAGATACTGAATAATTCATAGTAGATACTGAATAATTCATAGTGGATACTGAATAATTCATAGTAGATACTGAATAATTCATAGTGGATACTGAATAATTCATAGTAGATACTGAATAATTCATAGTAGATACTGAATAATTCATAGTGGATACTGAATAATTCATAGTAGATACTGAATAATTCATAGTAGATAGTGATACATAGAATAATAATTCATAGTAGATACTGAATGTAGATACTGTATAATTCATAGTGGATACTAATTCATAGTAGATACTGAATAATTCATAGTAGATACTGTATAATGAATAATTCATAGTACATAGTGGATAATTCATAGATATAAATTTCATAGTAGATAGTGAATAATTCATAGTAGATACTGAATAATTCATAGTAGATACTGAATAATACATAGTGGATACTGAATAATTCATAGTAGATAGTGAATAATTCATAGTAGATACTGAATAATACATAGTGGATAGTGAATAATTCATAGTAGATAGTGAATAATTCATAGTGGATACTGAATAATTCATAGTAGATACTGAATAATACATAGTGGATAGTGAATAATTCATAGTAGATAGTGAATAATTCATAGTGGATACTGAATAATTCATAGTAGATACTGAGTAATTCATAGTAGATACTGAATATTCCAATAATAAGTATTAAGCATAATTACACTAATGACCCAACAGGTTAAAGGGGTTAACTGAATTGTAAAGCTGACTCCAGTGAACATGGTCAGCGCGTGCTGGGTCACGTTCAGTGTTTGACTGACGGGTTGTTTGTCCCGCAGGTGAATATTACATTGATCCTAACCAGGGATGCTCCGGGGATTCCTTCAAAGTGTACTGCAACTTCACAGCAGGTGGCGAAACCTGCATCCACCCCGACAGGAAGTCCAGAGGAGTGAGTATTGTTTCCGCTGCCAGGCTTACTGGGCTCATCCTAGGATTGTTTAACTCCAGCCCTGAAGAGACACAGCTTAGTGCTTTAAACAGTCTATACTGAACTTCTATAGTAACCCCGAGAGGGTATCTGCAGCAATACATCCATAGGAATACATTTACATCACATTTACATTCAAGGCATTTAGCAGAACCGTGTTCAGCGTTCCATCTGAGAATCTGGTGTGCACCACATAATATCTGGTGCTCGGCTGAAACTTTATGGTAGAGATACTTTCTGATAATATCTGGTGCACGTCTGGAAACATCTGGTATGCACCACATAATATCTGGTCTGGATCCGATGTCATTTGGTGTGCACCACGTTACCTGTTGTGCATCTGATAGCATCTTGTGTGCATCACGTAATATCTGGTGTTCAGCTAACATGATCTGGAGCGCACCACATAACATCTTGTGCTTAGCTGATAATATCTGGTGTGCAGTTGATATGGGTGCACAACGAATAATGTGTGGTGCACATCTGATGATATCTTTTCTTTATCTGATAGCATCTCATGTGCGCTATATATGTGCATCTGACAGTGTCTGGTGTTCACCGCATAACATCCTGTGCTTAGCTGATAATATCTGGTACCCACCACATGATACATGGTGCACATGTAATCATGTCTGGTGCACAACTGATAGTATATGGTGCGCACTAAGTAATATGTGGTGCACATCTGATTATGTCCGGTACACAACTGATAGTATATGGTGCGCACCAAATAATATGTGGTGTGCATCTGATAACATCTGGTGTTCTCCACATAGTAGTTGGTGATCAGCTAACAGTATCTGGCGTGCACCACGTAATTTCAAGTGCACAACATCTGATAGCATCTGCTACACACCACATAATATCTGGTGCGCACCTGATAGTATCTGGTTTGCATCAGCAACATAGTAATGGGTGTAAAACTGGTTTTTGCCTAAAATGGAACTTCTTAGTCTGAAATGTTTTACACTGTGCACCATCTCTGACAAACTGACCAATAGAAACTCTCCAAAATTTCCTGAAATAAAATCTCCGTACATGGACTTACATTCCGGACACACACAACACTTTTCCTTTGGATAGTAGAGATAATAAAGTTATCACTTCAGAGATAAAGTTTCTGACAGCAACAAAATCAATATTGTTTTCTTTTCATTGTGGTTCGTTATCACTTATTATTACTGCGCTCCTGCAGGTCCACATCTCCTCCTGGTCTAAAGAGGTGCCCGGGTCATGGTACAGTTCATTTACACACGGCCAACTGGTAAGTGCACTCTCTCTTCCCCTTCCGTTTCATCTGTCTTCTATGCGTCTCTCTTCTCTGCGTCTCTTCCCTTTCTCCCTGAGCTGAAAGGATTCTAAAGGCTCTCGCTCTCCGTCCTCTCAGAGACAGAAATAGACAGTAATAGCAGCGCCGCTTTTCAGATGCTTTTTAAGATGGCGTGACCCGAGGTCCTGGAGCACAAAGCCCCCGCACACCCCCGCACACACCACACACGCCGCATCCATATTTAATACGGTCAGGAGAGTGACGGAGGGACGGAAGCGTCGTATTCAAGCCGTTCCCTCCAACCATACACCATTATAGAGCACTCTTCCTGTAGCTTATAACAGTCTGTCTGAATGGCCGCGTGGCTCGTATCGCCCCCTACACTTCCTGTAGTGTATTACAGTCTGTCAGAATGACCGCGTGGGTCGTATCGCCCCCTACACTTTCTGTGGTGTATAACAGTCTGTCAGAATGACCGTGTGGGTCGTATCGCCCTCTACACTTCCTGTAGTGTATTACAGTCTGTCAGAAAGACTGTGTGGGTCGTATCGCCCTCTACACTTCCTGTAGTGTATTACAGTCTGTCAGAAAGACTGTGTGGGTCATATCGCCCCCTACGCTTCCTGTAGTGTATTACAGTCTGTCAGAATGAGCGTGTGGGTCGTATCGCCCCCTACACTTCCTGTAGTGTATTACAGTCTGTCAGAATGACTGCATGGGTCGTATCGCCCCCTACGCTTCCTGTAGTGTATTACAGTCTGTCAGAATGACCGCGTGGGTCGTATCGCCCCCTTTGCTTCCTGTAGTGTATTACAGTCTGTCAGAATGACCGCATGGGTCGTATCGCCCCCTACGCTTCCTGTAGTGTATTACAGTCTGTCAGAATGACCGTGTGGGTCGTATCGCCCCCTACACTTCCTGTAGTGTATTACAGTCTGTCAGAATGACCGTGTGGGTCGTATCGCCCCCTACACTTCCTGTAGCGCATTACGGTCCAAACTTATTGTCACAGAACAGTAGATATAATTGAAGAGCCTCGACTCTAATTGAGCTGCCACAGGTGCACTCTATAAATGATGGTCTGTAGAAGTGTTTCTGGTGGCATGGCAACCTCAGACTCTCGACTAATCGCTGCTCTTGTCTTTACGGCTCAGTTTTCCGTGCTGTTAACCGTGTTGTGCTCTGGCGCCGTGTGTCTCTGCCTCTAATCTTTCCTCTGGTTCTTTTCTTGTTCTGCTGTTTTCCTCTGTACACAGTTGTCTTACGTGGACGCTGAGGGTAACTCCATAAACCAAGTGCAGATGACGTTCCTCAGACTACTGACGGCCTCGGCGAGGCAGAACTTCACCTACAGCTGCCACCAGTCTGTGGGCTGGCACGATGCCACGACAGACAGCTACGACAGAGCCTTGCGCTTCCTAGGATCCAACGATGAGGAGATGTCGTACGACAACAACCCCTACATCAAGGCCCTCATAGACACCTGCGCGGTAAGACGCCTGGATACCACAACACCTCCTATGTGCTTCCACTCACTGGCCACATTATTAGAAACGCCTCCCTTGTGCTTCCACTAACTGGCCACTTTATTAGAAACACCTCCCTTGTGCTTCCACTCACTGGCCACTTTATTAGAAACACCTCCCTTGTGCTTCCACTCACTGGCCACTTTATTAGAAACACCTCCCTTGTACTTCAACTCACTGGCCACTTTATTAGAAACGCCTCCGTTGTGCTTCCACTCACTGGCCACTTTATTAGAAACGCCTCCCTTGTGCTTCCACTCACTGGCCACATTATTAGAAACACGTACCTTGTGCTTCCACTCACTGGCCACTTTATTAGAAACACCTACCTTGTGCCTCCACTCACTGGCCACTTTATTAGAAACACCTCCCTTGTATCTTGGTCTAGATGACTAATATGCACAAGGCTCTGATGTTAAGTCCCCCCCCTGAATCTGAGCTGATGGTTTCCTGTGTGCTTTTTCCCAGGTGAGGAAGGGCCACGGAAAGACTGTGATCGAGATAAACACGCCCAAAATCGATCAGCTTCCCATCGCAGACGTCATGCTGAGCGACTTCGGAGATCCTAACCAGAAGTTCGGATTCGAAGTCGGCCCGACCTGCTTCCTTGGCTAAATTAACACCAGCAACGAAAGAATGACACCAAGAAAAAACTTGACAGGGAAGGACGGGTCAGCACAAGAGACTTTTTTTCCGAGACTATTTTTATTATTATTATTATTATTTTTTGGGTTTTCTTTTTTTTTTTTTTTTTGTTGGTACCACCAAAACCGTCCGGCCTCCGTTCGTAGCCACATGCAAGTTTTTTTTTAAAAAGTGACGGGAATAGGACGAGGAGAATCTGGCCTCGTCCTGGAAAGGGGGCGTGTCCAACATGCACGCCCTCAGTCACCACGGCGGGAGGAAAGCGGAAGGCTGACAGCAAGAAGACAGGAAGACGTGGCAGAGCGGAGGGCTGGACAGCGTGGGGTGGGGCGGGGGATAATTCGTCGGGGGTCATCGGTGAGGGCGAGAGAGCGAAAGAATAAGCCCCTCCCCCCCATGCGGAGTCTATCGGTGCTAAAAAAAAAAAAAAAAAAAAAAAAGATATACAGAAAAGACAACAATGGTGCTTGATGATCAAAATACAGGAAAATAAACAATAAATAAATAAATAAACAAATAAATAAACAAATATGAGGTGCTACGAGAAAAAAGAAGGTGTATTTTGATAAAAACTGTAATTATTATTTTGTACATTACTGTTCTTTCTGATTCCACTCTCCAAAACGTGCATGTGTGTCCGGCTCCCAGCAGACGAGCGGGAAAATCCAGACATCTCGAAATGAAAGACGTGAGTAAATAAAGAGATCATATTTTGTGATAAACACTGTGTACCGATTGTTAAGCGAAATAAAGTCGAGCATTCAAACGATTCCGTATTTCCCAGTTACAATGGATGTCCTTTGTATATACTGACCGCCCAACCAAAACGTGACACCTCGGCCGGGATAGACGCGCGCCGGCCCAGCGCCAAAAAGCGGCGACGGCTTTCACTAACGTCGCTCGGTGCTCTAAAGCGATTTTGTGGCGTACGTCCATCTCCTATTTAATTCTAAACTCTTTTTTCTCCATTTTACTTCTTTATTTTGGTTTTGTTTTTTTTTTTCCTTCGGTCATATACCTCATCCTTTCTTAATATCCATAGAGAAGAGCGGCCGGCGTGCCCTGTATATACCTTGGTTACACAGTTAAGTTTATATATTTTGGGTGGGGAATTTTTATGAGAATTATAAAAGAAAGAAAGCTAGAAAGGAAGAAGGAAAGACAGTAAACAATGGCGCCCCCTTGTGTTCAACGAAAATAAAACGCCTTCTGTGGAAATGGTGACATGTGCGTGAGATGTGCTCTTTTTCAGTGACCCCTCTCCTTTTTTTTTGTAACTAAAATGAGAAAATTGTTTGTGCTTTTTATGGTTCATCTAAATATTAAAAAAACTGGATTCCAAAACGACTGTGAAACTGGTCTGTGTGCTGTCAGTTATTTGTCCCTGTCCTTTTACAGCTTCTGTTCTTTTTGGGAGACTCAAAGACATCTGCAGTTCCAAAATTCAGTCCGAGACTGCGTTCAGACTGTCTGGCCAGATCCAAATTTTGGCAAATCCTGACTGATCTTTGGCAGTCTGGACATCAAAACACACAGGAAGTCCTGATTTATGGCATATCCGGATTCTATCCAGATTGATTTTTATGCTCCTCGGCCCAGGTGCTCCGTGGATGCTCCTTGGTCCAGGCGCTCCGTGGATGCTCCTCGGTCCAGGCGCTCCGTTGATGCTCCTCATTCCAGGCGCTCCATTGATGCACCTCGGTCCAGGCGCTCTGTGTATGCTCCTCGGTCCAGGCGCTCCATTGATGCTCCTCGGTCCAGGCGCTCCGTTGATGCTCCTCGGTCCAGGCGCTCCGTTGATGCTCCTCGGTCCAGGCGCTCCTTGGCTGCTCCTCGGTCCAGGCGCTCCTTGGATGCTCCTCGGTCCAGGCGCTCCTTGGATGCTCCTCGGTCCAGGCGCTCCTTTGATGCTCCTCATTCCAGGCGCTCCATTGATGCACCTCGGTCCAGGCTCTCTGTGGATGCTCCTCAGTCCAGGCGCTCTGTGGATGCACCTCGGTCCAGGCGCTCTGTGGATGCACCTCGGTCCAGGCGCTCTGTGAATGCACCTCGGTCCAGGCGCTCCGTGGATGCACCTCAGTCCAGGCGCTCCATGGATGCACCTCAGTCCAGGCGCTCCTTGGATGCACCGCCATCTAGGTGCACCGTGGATGCACCTCCGTCTAGATGCTCTGGCTGCTCAAAATCAGTGCCTGACCTCACCAATGCTCAATCATATCCTCACAGCAATGGTTCAAAATCAGTTTCTGACCTCATCAATGCTCAATTAAATTCTCACAGCAATGTTCAGTATTTGTACCTGACCTCACTAATGCTCAATCAAATCATCACAGCAATGTTCCAACATCGATATCTGACCTCAGTCCTGTTGTCCTTTCCGTGTCCCGGCGGGCCTGATGGTGCCTGAGGTCGGTGGTGCCTCCGATGGATACATTAACAATTCCAAGCGTGGTCTCTAATTTCAGGAGTCTCGGAAGAGGAAAGGAACAATGTGTTGACATACCAAACATTCCTCATTTACACAGGAACAAACACACACCCCCACACACACTATACACACACACACACACACACGGCCAGTGAGCACTGTGGAGGTGGGCAGCCCTATCCACAGCTCTGGAAGGCAGCTGGGGGTTAAATGCCCATGGTGGTGGGTCATTCTCAGCACTGCAGTGACACTGACGGGGTCGTGGTGTTAGCGTGTGTGGTACTGGTGTGAGTGGATCAGACACAGCAGTGCTGCTGGACACCTCTGTGTCACTGCTGGACTCAGAATCGTCCACCAACCAAACTATCCAGACAACAGCGTCCTGTGGGCAGTGTCCTGTGGGGCAGTGTCCTGTGGGGCAGCGTCCTGTGGGGCAGCGTCCTGTGGGCAGCGTCCTGTGGGGCAGCGTCCTGTGGGGCAGCGTCCTGTGGGCAGCGTCCTGTGGGGCAGCGTCCTGTGGGCAGCGTCCTGTGGGGCAGCGTCCTGTGTCCACTGATGAAGGACTAGAGGATGACCAACACTGCACTGTGCAGCAGCAGATGAGCTATCGTCTCTGACTGTCCATCTACAAGGTGGAGCAGCAAGGTAGGAGTGTCTAATAGAGTGGACAGTGAGTGGACACAGTGTCTCAACACTCCAGCAGCACTGCTGTGTCTGATCCACTCACACCAGCACCACACACACTAACACACCACCACCACGTCAGTGTCACTGCAGTGCTGAGAATGATCCACCACCCACATACTACCTGCTCTGTGGGGGTCCTGTGGGGGTCCTGACCATTGAAGAACAGGGTAATACAGTACACAGAGAAACAGATGCACTACAGTCTGGACCTGTACACCTACAGAGTGTCCTGTACGGTCAGTGGAGCTGATAAAGAGAGAGAGAGGTTGAATAAGGGTGGCATGTTTAAACCCACCAGAACGGCCTGAGCAGGTGTGATGGGTCTGCACCACATGTGCTGTGTGTGAAAGTGACCTTAGCGTAGCAGCTTAGCAGTGAGAGATATTCACGCTGACGTTTAGAGAGTTCACACGGTGTATCATAACCTCCAGACATCAGCTCCTCTCCCTGAACCCAGACCAACAATCCCAAACGCTGGCTGAACGGCGATTCCTGGCCGGTCCAGCTAATCAGTCTCTCTCTCTCTCTCTCTCTCTCTCTCTCTCTATTAGTCAGAGCCTCTTCAGGTCTAACCCCTAAACTCCATTACTTAAAAAGTGCACCCCCACATCTGGATGAGGTCGGATCCCTCTCTCAATCTCTTTCCCTTCTCTCTCTTTCTCTCTCTCTCCGTCTCTCTCTCCATCTCTCTTCCTTTTCTCTTTCTCTCTCCCTTCTCTCTTTCTCTGTTCATTTACTCTTTCTCTCTCTCCATCTCTCACCCTTCTCTCTCTTTCTCTCTCTCCATCTCTCACCCTCTCCATCTTCATCTCTCTCCCTTCTCTCTCTTTCTCCCTCTCTCTCTCTTTCCATCTCCCTTCTCTCTTTCTTTCTTTCTTTCTCTCACTCATCCTCAATTTACTCTCTTTCTTCCTTCCTTCCGTCCTTGCTCCCCCGGAGCTGAACCAGACGAAGGCTGTGTTGAGGTACTGTAGAGCCGGTAGTGGCTCTGGCAGCCCAGATTTGGAGCCGCCACAGGAAGTATGAGCGCTACCGGGCGGTCGTCATAACCCCAGAGCTGAATGCTGGCGTCCAGAAACCGAGGCGCCAGGCAGCTACTTAGCGACTCCCCTTCCTGAGAAGGATCAAGACAGCACACGTCTCGTCTTCCATCCCCGCTATGCTCTACAGGGGAACAAGACCCTGACCAGCTGTCTCACTGTCTGGTATGGGAACTCCATCATCTCTACCACAGATTGTGAGAACAGCTGATATCTTTACTCACCAGTGACACCTCCTACCAACACCAGCATCGTGGACAACCCCTCCCACCCCTCTCATAGACTCTTCAGGCCTCGGCCATCTGGTGGACAGCACCAGAGAATCCGGTCCAGCAACCACCAGACTCTGCAACAGCTTTTTCCCTGAGGCGGTCAGAAAACTGAGCGCACCGAGGCTCCCTGAACACCTGCCTGGACTAATCTAGACATTTCCCAACATCTAATCACAGTACCTGAACGCTGCTATGAGACTACTGTGCCCTTTGACATGAAGCGGCTCTGGGAAGGTCGTGAACCCTTCGGGATTTACATAAATAAGTTCTATGAAGAAGAGAAAGTGAACTTAAACGAACAAATGACTCATTTTGCTTTTGATTTATTGAGGAAATTGATTCACTAGTCCATATCTGGAATGGCTAACGTATGGGAACCATTGCTTTCAGTATCTGATGTGATGCTCTTGTACAGCAGCTAAACATTTCCGGTAACTGGTGATCAGTCCTGCACATGGGCTTGAAGGACTTTTAGCCTGTTCCCCTTCACAGAGCAGCTTCAACTTTGGTACGTTGGCGAGTTTCCTCGCCTCAGATCCTCCAACATCATCCCTATAGGATTTTGAGATCAGGACTTTGACCTAGCCTCTTCAGAAATAAGAGCTTTGGTGCAAGTTCTACCAGTAAGACTATAAGGCCAGATCACTCATTCATTCATTACCCTGGCCAATCACAGTGCGCCACCCTGGCCAATCACAGTGCACCACCTGTCTTTAAAAGGCCTTAACTTATCTTCCTGTTCTGCTGCTTACAGGTGCAAACAGTTTCAACATTTTATGTACTCCTTCCCATCAGTTTGGTCCTGGGCCTGTTATCCAGGGAGTAAGACCCTGCCCCTGCCGTCCAGCAGATTCTGGGAGGGTCAGCTAGATTTAAGACCTGGGCCTAGAACATCAAAAGACCCTTCAATTTCTAAGAACTGTTACCTTCAGATTTAGCCCATAGCTGTGAGTGTTGAAGACGGAAAGAGAGGGTGAGGTGCGTATAGATGAAGGTAGGGAGTTCCAGAGTGTGGGGGGGCAGCAACACTAAACCACCTGCCACCCATAGAGGAAAGCCTGGACCCAGGAACAGCCAGGAGACCAGAGTCAGAGGACCGTATCTTACGTGGTGGAGCATAAGGGTGTAGGAGGGCTAACAGATAGGTGGGGGCTCGTCCGTGCAGGGCTTTAAAGGTCAGGAGCAGGGTCTTATAGCGGATACGCTCTGTAACTGGTAGCCAGTGTAGCTGAAGAAGGATGGGGGTGATGTGTGCGTGGACTGAGACTCGGGCTGCGGAGTTCTGAATGTACTGCAGAGGGCGAAGGGTTCTGGAGGGTAGACCATGGAACAGAGCATGGCAGTAATCCAGCCTAGATGTAATAAATGCATGAACCAGAGTCTCAGCATCTTTAGAAGTAAGCAGTGGGCGGAGTCTAGCAACACTGTGGAGATGAACTTTGTCAGAGATGTAATATGGGAGGCAAAACTGAGGCCTGGGTCAAACAGGACACCAAGGTTCCGCACAGTAGTGGACGGGGTGACTGGGAATCCACCTTAGAATCCACCACAGGATCATATGGACTCTACATCCTCCATCATCAAGTCTCCCAATGCTGCTGCCCATCATTCCCCTTTCCACCCATGTGGAGTTCTAGATAGGGTACCCCATTTGGTCATACAGTGTAAATCATATATCGGCACAACAAAGAATATTGAGAGGTGACAATAAAGACCTCTGGGCCTGAGTTGATCTGATCCACCCACCCATCAAAATGCCTCTGATGCACATGAATCTCAGAGTTAGATAAATATCCTCAAAGGATTAGCACACATGCTAACGCAGCCACAGCAGAGCCTTTTCAAACTGCCTTCCTTTACTGAGAAGTACCGGTGCGAAGAAGCAAAGATGATCCCCAACCTTAAAGGAGGGGAGAAAGGCGAGTGAGGATCCGTGTTCAGAACTCAGCAAAGGCAAGACTCACACCGAACCGGCTCAGAGCAGTTCACAGTCCTCTTCCAGGAGCTGAGAGAAGTGTATGTGCCGTAGCACAGTTGTTTTGGCTGTCAGAAGCGGAGCACCGTGAACATCCTGCTCTCAGACAGCAGGCGGAGCACAAAGCAGTCTGCTTCAAAGCTCGCAAACTTTCTTCAAAGGCCGCGGGAGCTGGAAAACAGAAAAGAACCCCGCACAGATGTGGAGTGGCACGTCTGGAACCCGGACGCACCTCAGTGTTTGAAGCGCGGGAGGTAGCGTGTTCTATCCTAGGACTGGAGGGCAACACAGGCCATGCATCCCGACTCCTCTTCCACACCAACACAGAGCCGTCTCTGGGGGAAGTCGATACTGTCATTACTGACACACAGAGTTTCAGCTGGAGCCGTACTTTAGCCACGCCCCTCCATCTTATAGCAGGACGTTAGACAGCATCCCCGTCTCTCAGGACCACATGGTATGAAATGCCTGCTGAAATGCCTTGAATTTCCCTCTGGGATCAATAAAGTATCTATCTATCTATCTATCTATCTATGTAGTTAGACTGTGCTGGTTTGAAGCACATGTGCCCCAACTTTACCCCGTCAACCCATGACATCGGTGGGCAGGCTTGGGCTGGAGGTCAGGGAACCAGCCTTGTGATCCGAAGGTCACTGGTTTGATTCCTGGAGCCGACAGGAACAAGAGCAAGGCAGCTAACCCCCAACTGGTCCCTGGGTCCCTGGGTGCTGCGCAAAGCAAATCCCCTCCGTCACTGTTAATGATCCTCAGTTAGAAACGAGTGGTGCAGGAATAGTGACACCAGACACCATCAGAAAGTAACCTCCAAGTAACCTTGAGATCCATTCCCTGAACTGACAGGAGTTACGCGGGGACAGGACGAGGAGGCAGGACTTAATGTAGAACAAACAAGATGATACAAAATCAAAAACGCTAGGACAACTAAGAAACAAATCTCTACTGAGGGACAGTGAAACAGAGACTAAGTCCACAGACATGGAGACATAATCAATTAACCTAGAGACAAAACACCAAGCCAGGACAAAGGGCACAATCAGGGCTAAGCCAGGACAAAGGGCACAATCAGGGCTAAACCAGGGCTAAAGAGAAACACCTCGGAAGGGGCGGAGCTAGGGACAGGTGAGGGGCCTGACAAGGGGGCGGAGACAGGATGAAAAAAGACTTTTTGTTTTGCAAAAAAACAAAACAAACAGAAGCACATGGAACAGGACAAGACATAAACAGAAAGCCAGAGAAAACAGACAAACATGGGCAGGACGGGACAACAGGACACAGCGAAAGTGCCCTTCAGCAGGACACCTAACCCCAACTGCTCCGCCTGGGCTGTGGAAAGCAAAACCCCCACGTCACTGTTAACGATCTTCAGAAAGACTTAGCTGGTGGCGTTCCACAACGTCTTTTATGTGGAACCATCATCAGAAAGTAACCTTCAAGTGACCTTCAAGTGACCTTCAAGTGACCTTCAAGTGACCTTCGAGTGACCTTCAAATTTGATTGAACTTCTTGGGGAAAGAAAGGAACAGCAGAACATACCTTAAATCCACATGAGATTACACAGTCAAATCTCCACTGGGTGGGGGTCCCTGGGAAGGGTGGGTGGTCCGTGGTGGTGGGTCCTACCTTGGCCATACCTGAATCTTGTTTATGATTTGAGATAGGTGAAGACACTGAGACTGGCATCAGGAGCTCCTGAGGCCTTATCCAGCGAGATGTTGAAACCGCCCCCCTGTTAATGAGCCTTGAAATAGAAGGGCACTCAGAGGAAGGAGAATGTTATCATACGGGACCCCCGGATAAAAACCGAGCCCCCTCTGCTATGTCCGGGGGGCGGGGCTAATGATGTGGAAATGGGTTCTCTGGTTGAGGTGACAGTAAGGTTGAACGACAGGGCCTGCACTGAGCTCCTGGACAACCAGGTCTCGCTTTTGGCTCATCATCTTACCATACTCCACACCAAACCCTCTCTCCCTCACTCTGTACACACCTCACACCAAACCCTCTCTCACTCACTCTGTACACACCTCACACCAAACCCTCTCTCCCTCACTCTGTACACACCTCACACCAAACCCTCTCTCCCTCACTCTGTACACACCACACACCAACCCCTCTCTCCCTCACTCTGTACACACCTCACACCAAACCCTCTCCTCCCTCACTCTGTACACACCTCACACACAAAACCTCTCTCCCTCACTCTGTACACACCTCACACCAAACCCTCTCTCCCTCACTCTGTACACACCTCACACCAAACCCTCTCTCCCTCACTCTGTACACACCTCACACCAAACCCTCTCTCACTCACTCTGTACACACCTCACACCAAACCCTCTCTCCGTCACTCTGTACACACCTCACACCAAACCCGCTCTCACTCACTCTATACCTCACACCAAACCCTCTCTCCCTCACTCTGTACACACCTCACACCCAACCCTCTCTCCCTCACTCTGTACACACCTCACACCAAAACCCTCTCTCACTCACTCTGTACACAACCCTCACACCATACCCTCTCTCCTCACTCTGTACACACCTCACACCAAACCCTCTCTCCCTCACTCTGTACACCACCTCACACCAAACCCTCTTCTCACTCACTCCTGTACACAACCTCCACCAACCTCTCTCCACCCTCACTCTGTACCACACCTCACACCAAACCCCTCTCTCCCTCACTCTGTACACACCACACACCAAACCCGCTCTCCCTCACTCTATCCACACCGTACACCACCTCACACCAAACCTCTCTCCACTGAGTGGACTCTGTACCACACCTCACACCAAACCCTCTTCTCCCTCACTCTGTACACACCTCAACACCAAACCCTCTCTCCCTCACTCTGTACAACACACCTCACACCAAACCCGCTCTCCCTCACTCTGTACACACCCTCACACCAAACCCTCTCCTCACCCCCCCCCCCCCCTTCACTCTGTACACACCTCACACCAAACCCTCTCTCCCTCACTCTGTACACACACTCACACCAAACCCTCTCTCCTCACTCTGTACACACCTCACACCAAATCTCTCTCTCACTCACTCTGTACGCACCCTCACACCAAACCCCCCCTCTCCCTCACTCTGTACACACCTCACACCAAACCCTCTCTCCCTCACTCTGTACACACCTCACACCAAACCCTCTCTCCCTCACTCTGTACACACCTCACACCAAACCCTCTCTCCCTCACTCTGTACACACCTCACACCAAAACCTCTCTCACTCACTCAGAAAACACCTCACACCAAACCATCTCTCCCTCACTCTGTACACACCTCACACCAAACCCTCTCTCCTCACTCTGTACACACCTCACACCAAACCATCGCTCTCTCACTCTGTATACGAAAAAAAAAAAAAACAACCTCACACCAAACCCTCTCTCCCTCACTCTGTACACACCTCACACCAAAACCACGCTCTCAGGCTCACTCTGTACACACCTCACACCAAACCCTCTCTCACTCACTCTGTACACACCTCACACCAAACCCTCTCTCCCTCACTCTGTACACACCTCACACCAAACCCGCTCTCACTCACTCTGTACACACCTCACACCAAACCCGCTCTCACTCACTCTGTACACACCTCACACCAAACCCTCTCTCACTCACTCTGTACACACCACACACCAAATCCTCTCTCCCTCACTCTGTACACACCTCACACCAAACCCTCTCTCACTCACTCTGTACACACCTCACACCAAACCCTCTCTCCCTCACTCTGTACACACCTCACACCAAACCCTCTCTCCCTCACTCTGTACACACCTCACACCAAACCCTCTCTCCCTCACTCTGTACACACCTCACACCCCGGATTATATGAGCACTGTGAACCGTTTGTGGAATTCCCCTGTAAAATCTCAGGATTATTGATATTCAGATGGGTCTTTAGATAACGTCTCCGTGGTGAAGCCCATCCTGTAACCGGGACGGAAGTATCTCTGGAAGTGATCAGATGTCGACAGCAGGAGTGGAACTCCGGCCCCTCCCTCTCTGAGCACTCACTGCACGGAAGGATGAGGGGAATAAATCTGAAGGGCCGGGATGAGCTCTCTCTGTTCCACAGGACAGAGCATGACAAAGCAGGCCTGCCACTGTCTCTTCATTCCCTCTCTCTCTCCCTCTCCCTCCCTCCTTTTCATTCCTTCTCTCTCTCCCTCCTCTTCATTCCCTCTCTCTCTCCCTCTCCCTCCCTCCTTTTCATTCCTTCTCTCTCTCTCTCCCCCTCTTTATTTCTCTCACTCTCTCATCCCTCTTTATTTCTCTCTCTCTCCCTCCTCTTCATTCCTTCTCTTTCTCCCTCCTCTTCATTCCCTCTCTCTCTTTCTCCCTCCTCTTCATTCCCTCTCTCTCTCTCTCCCTCCTCTTCATTCCCTCTCTTCTCTCCCCCTCCTCTTCATTCCCTCTCTCTCTCTCCCCCTCTTTATTTCTTTCTCATCCCTCTTTATTTCTCTCCCTCCCTCACCTTCAGTCATTCTCTCTCTCCCACCTCTTCATTCATTCTCTCTCTCTCTCTATCTCTCTCTACCTCCTCTTTATTTCTCTCCCTCCTCTTAATTTCTCTCTCCCTTCCTCCTCTTCATTCCCTCTCTCCCCTCTTTATTTCTCTTTCTCCCCTTTTCATTTCTCTCCCTCCCTCCTCTTCATTCCTTCTCTCTCATCCCTCTTTATTTCTCTCCCTCCCTCTTTATTTCTCTCCCTCCCTCATCTTCATTCCTTCTCTCTCTCTCCCCCTCTTTATTTCTCTCCCTCCCTCCTCTTCATTCCTTCTCTCTCTCTCTCTCTCTCTCTCTCTCTCTCTCTCTCCCTCCTCTTCATTTCCTCTCTCCCCTCTTTATTTCTCTCTCCCCCTCTTTATTTCTCTCCCTCCCTCCTCTTCATTCCTTCTCTCTCATCCCTCTTTATTTCTCTCCCTCCCTCCTCTTCATTCCTTCTCTCTCTCTCCCCCTTTTTATTTCTCTCTTCCTCCTCTTTATTTCTCTTTATCTCTCCATCCTCTTTATTTCTCACTCTCTCATCCCTCTTTATTTCTCTCCCTTTCTCTCTCTCCCTCTTTTTTAGTTTCTCTCTCATCACTATTTCTCACTCTATCCCTTTATCACTCTTTATTCCTCTCGCTCATCCCTCTATTCTCTGCATTGCTCTCTCTCTACACTTTCTCTTTTGCTCTCTGTTTCTTCCTCTCCTTCACTTTGTGTCCTTCTCACACACATTCTCTTCTTTCTCTTTTATTCTCTCTCCGGTATTCTTTCTCTTCCACCCATCCTCCCATCCTCTTTCTCTGTTTTTATCGAGTTCATTCACTTCCTTTCTCCCATGTGATCTCTCTGCTTCCCCTTATCCCTTTCATATGCTCTTTATCCTCTCTCTCTCTCTCACTCCCTCCCTCTCTCCTCTCTCTCTGCCCCCACCCCTCCCTCTGCTGTGAGTAATTACCTGAGCTGTGTGGATGTAAATGTACAGTTAATGGACTGCAGGTATTCCGTACAGCAGCTCTCAGAAACAAACAAACACCTCCCCAGCAGCGCTGCTCCGGAGCTGGCTGAACATCCAGCAGCCTGTTCCTCTAAGGAGAGCAAAGGGGAGATCAAATGCAGCTCCAGCAGCGGCGCTAACTCTGACTTTGAAACGCTGTGACTGAGGGATTAATGAGAAGAAGACACGAAGGCTGAAAAACGAGAGCGAAGCTTTCAGTGAAAGAGTAGAGACACCTGCTCCGTGTGCCACCACACTCCCGAGAAAGGAGCTTCTGAAGCAGCAGTGCAGGAGAAGATCCACTCTGTGTCAAAGCACTGCTGTCCAGATCACTCGGCTCTCCGGCAAAGAGCTGACTTCAGGTGACTCTGGACACGCCTCCAACGTATACACATGCAACAATGAGGAAACAGTGGTAGTAGCTTCAGGCTCCTGCAGATGGCGCTGCACGAGGATGATGGAGTGTCTCTTTCCATGTGTGGAAAATGACTCCAGAGCAGATGTTAATGATTGGCTAAAAGGAGGGACTGCATGTGGGCGTGGCCAAAGACCATAGTGTGAAGGAAGTAGCTGAATCAGCAGGTGTGGGGCAGCGTCCTGTGGGGCGGCGTCCTGTGGGGTGGCGTCCTGTGGGCAGCGTCTTGTGGGCAGCGTCCTGTGGGCAGCGTCCTGTGGGCAGCGTCCTGTGGGCAGCGTCCTGTAGGCAGCGTCCTGTGGGGCAGCGTCCTGTGGGGCAGCGTCCTGTGGGGTAGTGTCCTGTGGGCAGCGTCCTGTAGGCAGCGTCCTGTGGGGCAGCGTCCTGTGGGGCAGCGTCCTGTGCCCACTGATGAAGGACTAGAGGATGACCAACACTGCACTGTGCAGCAGCAGATGAGCTATCATCTCTGACTGTCCATCTACAAGGTGGACCAGCAAGGTAGGAGTGTCTAATAGAGTGGACAGTGAGTGGACACAGTGTCTCAACACTCCAGCAGCACTGCTGTGTCTGATCCACTCACACCAGCACCACACACACTACCACACCACCACCACGTCAGTGTCACTGCAGTGCTGAGAATGATCCACCAACCACATCATACCTGCTCTGTGGTGGTCCTGTGGGGGTCCTGGACCTGTACACCTACAGAGTGTCCTGTACGGTCAGTGAGTTGTATTTTATCAGCTGATCTCTCTGTGAGTCTGTGAGGGTCGAGTTCAGTCCGTCAGTCTTTAAGTTTCCTCGGTGAAGCGTCTACTAAAGACCTGTAGGAACCCACACTAAGTTACACCAGGTAGTGAGAGTCTCACTTCTCAGCTACAGGTTATACTCCAGCTGCTTTGTTTTTCTTTATAAGTGTAAGCCGTGAACAGAAACAGCTCTCGTTCGTCACGCACTGCAGGACAGTACGGTTTTTTTTTCTACAGGAGAGTGAAATTCATAACCCTTAGTTTACTGAACACGTAAACTCCACCAGTCTCACCAAGCAGCCATCGTCCACCTCACCCTTCTCCTGCAGCGCACGCATGTGAAATGAGGTACCCTCGGTTTGTCTCGACCCCAACAGGACAGGCTGAAGTTTCGCTCTGTGGGCCCTCGCACATCTTAGCAGATGCTTTCCCAGAGGACTGCTCCACTCTGTCTTGATAGATTGGTCCACAGACGGAGCAGAGCACGCCTGCCGGTTGCTGCAGCCTCTTGAGGATCTCTTCGACTCCCTGTAGCTCTGGATCCACCATCCACTCCACTCAGCACGGAGCATCACCTTGAACTGCCTGTTTAACACACCTGTATTTATACTGCTAGTATGTGGACTACTGGACAGTCCCAGACAGTTCTCACGCTCTCCTGGTTCCAGAAGGTACTTGAAGTCTCCTCAGACGTCAAGTACCTTCTGAACAGGAGCGAGGAGCGTGAGAACTGTCTGGGACTGTCCAGTAGTCCACATACCTAGCAGTATAAGATACAGGTGTGTTTAAACAGGCAGTTCAGGTGATGCTCCGGCTGAGTGAGTGGGATGGTGGATCCAGAGCTACAGGGAGTTGAAGAGATCCTCAAGAGGCTGTGCAAGCACCCGGCAGGGCCGTGCTCTGCTCCGTCTGTGGGACCAATCTATCAAGATCCAGAGTGGGGAGCAGTCCTATGGGAAAGCATCTGCTAGATGTGCGAGGCCCACAGAGCGAACTTCAGCCGCCTGTTGGGGGTCGAGGACAAAACCGAGGGTCCCTCATTTCACATGCGTGCGCTGCCAGGAGAAGGTGAGGTGGACGATGGCTGGCTTGGTGAGATGGTGGAGTTTACGTGTTCAGTAAACTAGGGTTATGAATTTCACTCTCCTGTAGAAACCGTACTGTCCTGCAAGTGCGTGACGAACAGAGCTGTTTCTGTGGTTCACGGCTTACAACATCAGCAGCTGGAGTACTATACCTGTAGCTGAGAGTGAGACTCTCACTACCTGGTGTAACTTAGTGTGTTTCCTACAGGTCTTTAGTAGACGCTTCACCGAGGAAACTTAAAGACTGACGGACTGAACTCGACCCTCACAGACTCACAGAGAGATCAGCTGATAAAATACAACTCACTGACCGTACAGGACACTCTGTAGGTGTACAGGTCCAGGACCCCCACAGGACCACCACAGAGCAGGTATGATGTGGTTGGTGGATCATTCTCAGCACTGCAGTGACACTGACGTGGTGGTGGTGTGGTAGAGTGTGGTGGTGCTGGTGGAGTGGATCAGACATCAGCAGTGCTGCTGGGAGTGTTGAGACTACACTGTGTCCACTCACTGTCACACTCTGATTAGACACTCCTACCTTGCTGGTCCACCTTGTAGATGGACAGTCAGAGATGATAGCTCATCTGCTGCTGCACAGTGCAGTGTTGGTCATCCTCTAGTCCTTCATCAGTGGGCACAGGACGCTGCCCCACAGGACGCTGCCCCACAGGACGCTGCCTACAGGACGCTGCCCACAGGACACTACCCCACAGGACGCTGCCCCACAGGACGCTGCCCCACAGGACGCTGCCTACAGGACGCTGCCCACAGGACGCTGCCCACAGGGCACTGCCCACAGGACGCTGCCACAAAGACGCTTGCCCACAGGACGCCACCCCACAGGACGCCGCCCCACAGGACGCTGCCCCACACCTGCTGATTCAGCTACTTCCTTCACACTATGGTCTTTGGCCACGCCCACATGCAGTCCCTCCTTTTAGCCAATCATTAACATCTGCTCTGGAGTCATTTTCCACACATGGAAAGAGACACTCTAAAAAAAAAAACATCATCCTCGGTTGCAGCGCCCATCTGCAGGAGCCTGAAGCTACTACCACTGTTTCCTCATTGTTGCATGTGTATACGTTGGAGGCGTGTCCAGAGTCACCTGAAGTCAGCTCTTTGCCGGAGAGCCGAGTGATCTGGACAGCAGTGCTTTGACACAGAGTGGATCTTCTCCTGCACTGCTGCTTCAGAAGCTCCTTTCTCGGGAGTGTGGTGGCACACGGAGCAGGTGTCTCTACTCTTTCACTGAAAGCTTCGCTCTCGTTTTTCAGCCTTCGTGTCTTCTTCTCATTAATCCCTCAGTCACAGCGTTTCAAAGTCAGAGTTAGCGCCGCTGCTGGAGCTGCATTTGATCTCCCCTTTGCTCTCCTTAGAGGAACAGGCTGCTGGATGTTCAGCCAGCTCCGGAGCAGCGCTGCTGGGGAGGTGTTTGTTTGTTTCTGAGAGCTGCTGTACGGAATACCTGCAGTCCATTAACTGTACATTTACATCCACACAGCTCAGGTAATTACTCACAGCAGAGGGAGGGGTGGGGGCAGAGAGAGAGGAGAGAGGGAGGGAGTGAGAGAGAGAGAGAGGATAAAGAGCATATGAAAGGGATAAGGGGAAGCAGAGAGATCACATGGGAGAAAGGAAGTGAATGAACTCGATAAAAACAGAGAAAGAGGATGGGAGGATGGGTGGAAGAGAAAGAATACCGGAGAGAGAATAAAAGAGAAAGAAGAGAATGTGTGTGAGAAGGACACAAAGTGAAGGAGAGGAAGAAACAGAGAGCAAAAGAGAAAGTGTAGAGAGAGAGCAATGCAGAGAATAGAGGGATGAGCGAGAGGAATAAAGAGTGATAAAGGGATAGAGTGAGAAATAGTGATGAGAGAGAAACTAAAAAAGAGGGAGAGAGAGAAAGGGAGAGAAATAAAGAGGGATGAGAGAGTGAGAAATAAAGAGGATGGAGAGATAAAGAGAAATAAAGAGGAGGAAGAGAGAAATAAAAAGGGGGAGAGTGAGAGAAGGAATGATGAGGAGGGTGCGAGAGAAATAAAGAGGGATGAGAGAGAAGGAATGAAGGAGGATGGGCTAGGGAGAGACAAAGTAAAGAGGGGGAGAGAGAGAAATAAAGAGGGGAGAGAGGAAATGAAGAGGGAGATGAGAGAGAGAGAGAGAGAGGAGAGACAGAGAGACGCGAGAGACGAAGAATGAAGAGGAGGGAGGGAGAGAAACATAAAGAGGGGGAGAGAGAGAGAAGGAATGTGAAGATGAGGGAGGGAGAGAGAAATAAAGAGGGAGGGAGAGGAGCAAATAGTAAGAGGGAGGGTGAAGAGAGAGAAGGAATGAAGAGGAGGGAGGGAGAGAAATGAAAAGGGGAGAAAGAGAAATAAAGAGGGGAGAGAGGGAATGAAGAGGAGGAAGGGAGAGAGAAATTAAGAGGAGGGAGAGAAATAAAGAGGAGGGAGAGAGAGAGAGAGAGAGAGAGAGAATGAATGAAGAGGAGGGAGAGAGAGAAGGAATGAAGGTGAGGGAGGGAGAGAAATAAAGAGGGATGAGAAAGAAATAAAGAGGGGGAGAGAGAGAGAGGGAATGAAGAGGAGGGGGAGAGAAGAGAGGGAATGAAGAGGAGGGAGAGAGAGAGAGAGGGAATGAAGAGGAGGGAGAAAGAGAGAGATGTAATGAAGAGGAGGGAGAAAGAGAAGGAATGAAGAGGAGGGAGAGAGAGAGAAATAAAGAGGGATGAGAGAGAGAGAGAAATAAAGAGGGGGAGAGAGAGAGAGAAGGAATGAAAAGGAGGGAGGGAGAGGGAGAGAGAGGAGGCGAATGAAGAGGAGGGAGAGAGAGAAGGAATGAAAAGGAGGGAGGGAGAGGGAGAGAGAGAGGGAATGAAGAGACAGTGGCAGGCCTGCTTTGTCATGCTCTGTCCTGTGGAACAGAGAGAGCTCATCCCGGCCCTTCAGATTTATTCCCCTCATCCTTCCGTGCAGTGAGTGCTCAGAGAGGGAGGGGGCCGGAGTTCCACTCCTTGATGTCGACATCTGATCACTTCCAGAGATACTTCCGTCCCGGTTACAGGATGGGCTTCACCACGAAGACGTTATCTAAAGACCCATCTGAATATCAATAATCCTGAGATTTTAAAGGGGAATTCCACAAACGGTTCACAGTGCTCATATAATCTGGGGTGTGAGGTGTGTACAGAGTGAGGGAGAGAGGGTTTGGTGTGAGGTGTGTACAGAGTGAGGGAGAGAGGGTTTGGTGTGAGGTGTGTACAGAGTGAGGGAGAGGGGGTTGGTGTGTGGTGTGTGTCACAGAGTGAGTGAGAGAGGGTTTGCGTGTGAGGTGTGTACAGAGTGAGGGAGAGAGGAATTGCTGGTGTGTGTGGTGTGTGTACAGACGTGAGTGAGAGAGGGTTTGGTGTGAGGTGTTGTACAGAGTGAGTGAGAGCGGTTTGGTGTGAGGTGTGTACAGAGTGAGTGGAGAGCGGGTTTGGTCTGAGGTTGTTACAGAGTGAGGGAGAGAGGGTTTGGTGTGAGGTGTGTACAGAGGTGAGTGAGAGAGGGTTTGGTTTCGTGTGTGAGGTGTGTACAGAGTGAGTGAGAGAGGGTTTGGTGTGAGGTGTGTACAGAGTGAGGGAGAGAGGGTTTGGTGTGAGGTGTGTACAGAGTGAGTGAGAGAGGGTTTGGTGTGAGGTGTGTACAGAGTGAGGGAGAGAGGGTTTGGTGTGAGGTGTGTACAGAGTGAGGGAGAGAGGGTTTGGTTGGACATGTGTACAGAGGTGAGTGAGAGAGGGTTTGGTGTGAGGTGGTACAGAGTGAGGGAGAGAGGGTTTGGTGTGAGGTGTTGTACAGAGTGAGGGAGAGAGGGTTTGGTGTTGAGGTGTGTACAGAGTGAGGGAGAGAGGGTTTTGGTTTGAGGTGTGTACAGAGTGAGGGAGAGGGGGGTTTGGTGTGAGGTGTGTAATTTGGGTGGAGAGAGGGTTTGGTGTGAGGTGTGTACAGAGTGAGGGAGAAGAGGGTTTGGTGTGGAGGTGTGTACAGAGTGAGGGAGAGAGGGTTTGGTGTGAGGTGTGTACAGAGTGAGGATGAGAGAGGGTTTGGTGTGAGGTGTGTACAGAGTGAGGGAGAGCGGGTTTGGTGTGAGGTGTGTACAGAGTGAGGGAGAGAGGGTTTGGTGTGAGGTGTGTACAGATCGTGAGGGAGAGAGGGTTTGGTGTGAGGTGTGTACAGAGTGAGTGAGAGAGGGTTTGGTGTGAGGGTGTGTACAGAGTGAGTGAGAGAGGGGTTTGGTGTGAGGTGTGTTACAGAGTGAGGGAGAGAGGGGTTGGTGTGAGGTGGGTGTACAGAGTGAGGGAGAGAGGGTTTGTGTGTGAGTGTGTGTACAGATAGTGGAGTGAGAGAGGGTTTGGTTGTTGAGGTGTGTACAGAGTGAGGGAGAGAGGGTTTGGTGTGAGGTGTGTACAGAGTGAGTGAGGGAGAGAGGGTTTGGTGTGAGGTGTGTACAGAGTGAGTGAGAGAGGGTTTGGTGTGAGGTGTGTACAGAGTGAGGGAGAGAGGGTTTGGTGTGAGGTGTGTACAGAGTGAGGGAGAGAGGGTTTGGTGTTTTGAGGTGTGTAAGAGAGTGAGTGAGAGCGGGGTTTGGTGTGAGGTGTGTGTACAGAGTGACGGAGAGAGGGTTTTGGTTGTCTGTACTTGTGGAGGTGTGTACAGAGTGAGTGAGAGAGGTTTGGTGTGAGGTGTGTACATAGTGAGAGGTGAGGAGAGAGGTTTTGGTGTGAGGTGGTGTACAGAGTGAGGGAGAGAGGGTTTGGTGTTGTTGTGGAGGTTGTGTACAGAGTGAGTGAGAGAGGGGTTTGGTGTGAGGTGTGTACAGAGTGGGGGAGGAGAGGGTTTGGTGTGAGGTGTGTACAGAAGTGAGGAGAGATGAGAGGGTTTGGTGTGAGGTGTGTACAGAGTGAGGGAGAGAGGGTTTTGGTGTGAGGTGTGTACAGAGTGATGGGAGAGAGGTTTGGTGTGAGGTGGGTACAGAGTGAGGGAGAGAGGGTTTGGTGTGAGGTGTGTACAGAGTGAGGGAGAGAGGGTTTGGTGTGGAGTATGGTAAGATGATGAGCCAAAAGCGAGAACCTGGTTGTCCAGGAGCTACAGTGCAGGCCCTGTCGTTCAAACCTTACTGTCCCCTCAACCAGAGAACCATTGTCCACATCATTAGCCCCGCCCCCCGGGGACATAGCAGAGGGGGCTCGGTTTTTATCCGGGGGTCCCGTATGATAACATTCTCCTTCCTCTGAGTGCCCTTCTATTTCAAGGCTCATTAACAGGGGGGGGCGGTTTCAACATCTCGCTTGGATAAGGCCTCAGGAGAAATCCTGATTGCCAGTGCTCAGCGGTCTTCACCTACGTATCAAATCATAGAACAAGATTCTAAGGTGAGGATGGGCCAAGGTAGCTGACCCACCACACGCCAGCACATCGGACCGCGCACCACACCCTACCAGGGCACCCCCCCCCAGTGTAGATTTGACCTGTGTAATCTCATGTGGAATTTAAGGTATGTTCTGTTGTTCCTTTCTTTCCCGAGGAAGTTCAATCAAATTGAGGTCACTCGAAGGTCACTTGAAAGGTCACTTGTAACGGTCACTTGAAGGTCACTTGACGAGTTACGTGTTCTGATGATGGTTTCCACCATAAAAAGACGTTGTGGAACGCCACCAGCTAAAGTCTTCATGAAGATCGTTAAACAGTTGACGTGGGTAGGGGTTTTGCTTTCCACAGCCCAGGCGAGCCACTGCAGTTTGGGTTAGGTGTCCTGTGTACAAGCGTGAAGGGCACTTTCGCTGTGTCCTGTTTGTCCCGTTCCTGGCCCATGTTTGGTCTGTTTTCTCTGGCTTTCTGTTCTATGTCTTGTCCTGTTTCCATGTAGCTTCTGTTTAGTTTTTCTTTGTGATTTTTTGGCAAAACAGATAGGGATCTTTTTTCATCCTAGTCCTCCGCCCCCCCCTGTCAGGCCCCTCCACCGTCATCCCTCAGCTCGCCCCTTCCGAGGTTGTTCAGTCTTTAGCCCTGGTTGATAGCCCTGATTGTTTGCCCTTTTGTCACTGGCTTATTTGTAGCCCTGATTGTTGCCCTTTGTCCTGGCTTGGGTGTTTGTTCCTCTAGGTAAATTGATTATGTAATCCATGTCTGTGGAACTTAGCTCTGTACTGTTTCACTGTCCGCTCAGTAGAGATTGGCATTTCTTAGTTGTCCTAGCGTTTGGTGATTTGTATCATCTATGTTTAGTTTCGTACATTAAGGTCCTGGCTCTCCTCGTCCTGTCCCCGCGTAACCCGCTGGTCGGATTCAGGGAATGGATTCAAGGTTCACTTGGATGGTTACTTTCTGGATAGGTGGGTCTGGTGTTAGTCACTATTGCCGCCCCACTCTAGATTTCTATGCTGAGGATCCATTAAACAGTGACGGAGGGGATTTAGCTTTGCTCGACTAGGCACCCAGGGGAACCCAGGGTTACCAGTGGTGGGCTTAGGTGCACTTGACTCTTGTTTTACATGCCGGCTCCAGGAATCAAACCAGTGACCTTCGGATCGACAAGGCTAGGTTCCCCTGACACCTTTCAGCCCAAAGCCTGACCCACCGATGTCAAGGGTATGTATAGGCTTGGTAAAGTTGAGGGCAACATGTGCTCATCAAACCAGCACAGTCTAAACTACTATAGCTAGGATAGACAGTAGATAGATATGATATATCTTATTGATCCCAGAGGGAAATTCAAAGGCATTTCAGCAGGCCATTTCATACCATGTGGTCCTGAGGAGGACGGGGATGCTGTCTAACGTCCTCGCTATAAGAATGGAGGGGCGGTGGCTAAAAGTACGGCTCCCAGCTCGGAAGAACTACTGTGTGTCAGTAATGACAGTATCGCACTTCCCCCAGAGCGACGGCTGTCTGTGTTTGTGTGGAAGAGGAGTCGGGGATGCGTTGGCCTGTGTTTGCCCTCCAGTACTAGGGATAGAACACGCCTACCTCCTCGCCGCTTCACACAACTGAGGTGCGTCCGGGTTCCGGACGTGCCATCCCACATCTGTGCGGGATTACTTTTCTATGTTTTCCAGCTCCCGCTGCCTTTGCAAGAATAGAGAAGTTGCGTAGGCTTCTGAAGCAGGACGTACTTTGTGCTCCGCCTGCTGGTCTTGAAGAGCAGGATGTTCACGGTGCTCCGCTTCTGACAGCCAAAACAACACTGTCGTCGACTTGTCCTAAGACAGTAGTTTCTCACAGTTGTTAATGGTTTTGGTTTTTTTCCCTTAGCCAAGGAACATACACTTCAGTCTCAGCTCCTGGAAGAGGGGACTGTGAACTGCTCTGAGCTGGTGCGTGTGGGTCTTGCCTTTTGCTGAGTTGGACTGAAACACGGATTCCTCACTCGCACTTTCTCCCTACCCCTTTAACGGTTTGCGCATTAGAGGGATCATCTTATGCTTCTAGCTCGTCACCGGGTACTAGTCTCACGTAAAGGAAGGCAGAGACAGTAGTAGAAACAGGCTCTGCGGGGGTCTGCTTAGTATAGCTATGTGTGTCTATCCTCATGAGGATATTTATCTAAACTCTGAGATTCATGTGCATGGGAGGTCATTTTGAATGGGTGGTGTGGCTCAGATCAACTACCAGGCCAAGAGGTCTTTATTGCAACCTGGCTCATATTCTTTGTATGTGCCGGCTATATGATTTAGCACCATGTATGACCAAAGTGGCGGTACCCTTATCTAGAACTCCACATGGGTGGTGCGAATAAAGAGGGTTGTGAATGCGATGGGCAGCTGCATTGGGAGACTTGATGATGGAGGGATGTAAAAGTCCATATGATCCTGTGGTGGATTCTAAGGTGGATCCCCGTGACCCCGTCCACTACTGTGCGGAACCTTGGTGTCCTGTTTGACCCAGGCCTTCAGTGTTGCCCTCCCATATTACATCTGTCTGACAAAGTTTCATCTCCACAGTGTTGCTAGACTCAGCCCACTGACTCTTACTTCCAAAGATGCTGAGGCTCTGGTTCACTGCATTTATTACATCTAGGCTGGATTAACTGCCATTGCTCTGTTCCATGGTTCTCCCCTCAGAAAACCCTTCGCCCTCTGACAGTACATTCAGAAACCTCCACAGCCGAGTCTCAGTTCCACGCACCATTCCACCCCATCTTCATTCAGCTACGCTGCGCTACCAGTTTACAGAGCGTATCCGCTATTAAGACCCTGTCCTGACCTTTAAAGCCCTGCACGGACGAGACCCCCACCTATCTGTTAGCCCTCCTACACCTTATGCTCACCACCACGTTAAAGATACGGTCCTCTGACTCTGGTCTCCTGGCTGTTCTGGGGTCCACGCTTTCATCCTATGGGTGCAGGTTGGTTAGTGTTGCTGCCCCCCCACATGTCTGGAAACTCCCTACCTTTCATTCTATACGCACCTCACCTCTATCTTCCGTCTTCAACAATCACAGCTAGGGGCTAAATCTGAAGGTAAACAGTTCTTAGAAATTGAAGGAGTCTTTTGATTGTTCTAGGCCCAGGTCTTAAATCTAGCTGACCTCCCAGAATCTGATGGACTGGCAGGGGCAGGGTCTTCACTCCCTGGATACACAGGCCCCAGGACCAAACTGATTGGAGAAGGAGTACGTAAACATGTTGAAACTGTCGCCACCTGTAAGCAGCAGAACAGGAAAGATAAGTTAAGGGCCTTTTAAAGGGGGGGACGGTGGGCACTGTGATTGGCCAGGGTGGAGCAACTGTGATTTGGCCAGGTAAATGAAATGATATGACGTGATCTGGCTTTGACATCTGGCCTTATAGTGCTTACTGGTTAGAACTCGCTGCAGCGCAAAGCTCATATTCTGTCTGAAGAGGCCTAGGTCAAAAGCTGCCGCTGATCTCAAAATCCTTATAGGGATGATGTTGGCAGGCATCCTGAGGCGAGGAAACATCGCTCAATCAAGCGTACCAACAAGTGTGAAGCTGCTCTGTGGAGGGGAAACATGCTATAAAAGGATGTCCTTCAAGCCCAGTGAGCATGGGACTGTATGCACCAGTTACCGGAAATGTTTAGCTGCATGTACACAGAGCATATCACATCAGATACTGAAAGCAAGTGGATTCCCAGTATCGTGTGTAGCCATTTCCAGATATGGGGAATACGTGAATCAATTTCCTCAATAAATCAAAAGCACAACAAACTGAGTCTATCGATTTGTTCGGTGTTACGTTCACTTTTATGGTAGACTTCACTTGTCAAGAAAGCTTATTTTATGTAAATCCGAAGGGTTTCACGACCTTTCCAGAGCCGCTTAATGTCAAAGGGCCACACAGTCACGCTCTCATAGCAGCGTTTCAGGTACTGTGATTAGATGTTGGGAAATGTCTAAGATTATTCCAGGCAGGTGTTCAGGGAGCCTCGGTTGCCGCTCAGTTTTCTGACCGCCTCAGGGAAAAAGCTGTTTGCAGAGTCTGGTGGATTGCTGGAACGGATTCTCTGGTGCTGTCCACCAGATGGCCGAAGGCCTGAAGAGGTCTATGAGAGGGGTGGGAGGGTGTTGTCCGCGAGGCTGGTGTTGGTAGGAGGTGGTCACTGGTGAAGTAAAAGATATCAGCTGTTCTCACAATCTGTGGTAGAGATGATGGGAGTTCGCCCATACCAGACAGTGAGGACAGCTCGCGTCCGGGTGTGAGCTTGCTCCCCTGTAGGAGCATAGCGGGGATGGAAGACGAGGACGGTGCTGTCTTGATCCCTTCGTCAGGCTAAGGTATGGGAGTCGCTAAGGAGCTGCCTGGTCGCCTCGGTTTATCATCTGGACGCCAGCATTCAGCTCTGGGGTATGACACGACCGCACGTAGCGCTCGTAACTTCCTGTGACGGCTCCAGAAAATCTGCGGCTGTACCAGAGGAGCTACTACCGGCTCTGCAGTACTCAACACAGCCTTCGTTCTGGTTAAGTCCGGGGGAGCTAGGACGGAAGGAAGGAGAAGAAAACTCGCAGTAATTGAGGATGATGCCGCCGCATGTACAAGAGAAAGACAAGGAAAGAGAGAAACTGGGTAGATGGAAAGAATGAGAGAGTAGGGCAGAAAGACGAGAGAAGGGAGAGAGATGAAGATGGAGAGGGCATGAGGGGAGCTGAGAGATGGAGAGAGAGGCACAAGTATGACGCAGACGACGTGAGAGATGGTAGGTTGAGAGAAAGCAGTAAATTTATGAACAGAGAAAGAGATGCGAAGGAGAGAGAAAGAGAAAAGGAAAGAGAGATGGAGAAGAGAGGACGGAGAGAGAGAGACAAGACGCAGAGAAGGGAAAGGATTGAGAGAGGGATCCGCCACCTCATCCAGATGTGGGGCGTGGCACTTTTTAAGCGAAATGGAGGTTAAGGGGTTAGACCTGAAACGGGCTCTGACTAATAGAGA
>JAMWET010005935.1:195000-282581 GCA_024036415.1 Prochilodus magdalenae | reverse complement strand
TCATCGCCTTAAAGATGAAAGCTTTAGGTGCTGTTTTTATCTGACTGGGGACAGTTTTGGTGGTCTACCAGGTGTTCCAGGTGGTTGTGAAGAGTTCCATTTTCAACTCTAACTTTTTCCAGAAAGCTACATATACATTTTATATTTTTTTTATATTTAATTTATTCATTCTTATTTTCCAGCATGTACTGTGCACCATGAAACATCACACATACTGTACTGCAGTACTGTCATTAATGAATTGGGAAGGCGTAAGATGATTTAGGAACCCAGTGAAAACATATTCATATCTCTTTAGACTGTAAAACTGCTTTATCCTGAATGCTGTCTTATGTGATTTCATATATGTGGAAGTGTTTCTCTATATTAGCGCTGGCAATGATTTTTAATTTGAATGTGTGTTCCATTGATCAAGTTTAATTGTGCTTGAAATAAAGCCTCATTTTAAAATCTCCCACTGGAGAGAGCCATTAATCTCTGCTTTGATACCTCTCTTATTACTTTCCTGTTTAAATCTAATCCCTCAATTATCCTCATGCCTTATTCCCTACAACTCAGATCCCTTATTACCGAAGTTTCAGAGCATGTGTGGATTACGCTTCAGTTATTTCTCTGGAGGAAGTGAGCACCTGGAGCACAGGACGTTATTCATAAGACAGAGAGTCTCAAGAGAAAATCAGCCAAATATAATATCAGCCTTTATATCAGCCATACAGTCCCATGTAAGCACCGAGATGTCACACTATTATTAGTCACTCTTGGAAGTGTGCTATCATTCCTATAGTTTGCAATCACCTGACATATTAACTATTTTATATTTAAATTTGACTGGTTTGGACTGATTCTAGCTAAAACTTCCTGATTTAGACTAATGATTCCAATTAGAACTTTCTAATTTTGACTCAGGATTCTAACAAAAATTTCCTGATTCTGATTCCAGCTAAAACTTCCTGATTTTGACTCAGGATTCTAATTAAAACTTCCTGATTTTGACTCAGGATTCTAATTAAAACTTCCTGATTTAGACTAATGATTCCAATTAGAACTTTCTGATTTTGACTCATGATTCGAGTTAAAATTTCCTGATTCTGATTCCAGCTAAAACTTCCTGATTTTGGCTCAGGATTCTAATTAAAACTTCCTGATTTAGACTCATGATTCCAATTAGAACTTCCTGATTTTGACTCATAATTCAAATTAGAACTTTCCAATTTTGACTCAGGATTCAAATTAAAACTTCCTGATTTTGACTCATTATTCCAATTCAAACTTCCTTAATTTTACTTAGGATTCCAATTCAACCTTCTTGATTTTTACTCAGGATTCCAGTTCAACCTTCCTGATTTTTACTCAGGATTCCAATTCAACCTTCCTGATTTTGACTCAGGATTCCAATTAGAACTTTCTGATTTTGACTCATGATTCGAATTAAAACTTCCTGATTCTGATTCCAGCTAAAACTTCCTGATTTTGTCTCATGGTTCCAATTAAAACTTCATGATTTTGTCTTAGGATTGATTGATTTTGACTTCAACTTGAGGAATTTGAATCATAATTTGTCAGTTTTGACTCAGGACTAGATCCTAGACTTTCCACAGAACTAGACATGCAACATTCCTGTATTAGCTCAGGAGTGGATCTGAAAAACGCCAATACAGATTCAAAACTTGACCCAAGGACGTAATGACTCACGACTGAACTTCAGCCTTGGCAGTTCTGAATTGGGACTTGACTTTAGACTTGCCTGTATGTCTGTTTTCATCAAGTGAATAATCGTGGACTCTCTTTACTTCCATTCCTCCATATCCGTACACAGGAAGCTGGCGAAGTCCACGCTGGTGCTGGTGTTGGTGTTTGGGGTGCATTACATCGTATTTGTGGGGATGCCACACACCTTTGAGGGACTGGGCTGGGAAGTGCGCATGTACTTTGAGCTCTTCTTCAACTCCTTCCAGGTAGGGGCTAACTGTGTGTGAGCTGATTCAATAACTAGTGACATTTAGATATCAAGTTTAATATGCAAGTGGAGATGCATGCAGTCTTTCTGAAACTCCATTAAAATACTTTTTAACAAGAAATGTATTTATTATGCGCAGTAATGAGCTGTACGTGTGGTATGTTTAACAATTTGCTTTGCATTATTAATGTGAAATCTGAAAGTTTCATATCTTACTTTTGAATGGTATCACTTTTGAACCTTTCATTTACATCCAGAAAGCTCTTCTAATCAGTAAATGCAGTTAATTCAAGCTGTAGCTGTTGGTCATCCAGATGTTCTACCACACACAAAAAGAGGTATATAACAATAGATATTGTATAATCTCATGCAAAAGCGTTGACCTATAGAACTGAATGTTCCGGAGCAGCTGCACATGAGTTAAGAGGGGCTAGAGGGGTATTAAGCCCCACCTCCAGCATTGCACTTTAGAGAACTCCATTCTCTGGAGAGATGGCGCTCTATGTAATACCTTTGGAATAAGATGGAGTATTTTTGAATTGCTAATAAACATCAATATGTATGTTACGTAGTTCAAAGCACTTTCTCTTGGAGAACTTTACCTTGAGACCCCCTGAGTTAAACATGTTTCCCACCCGAATCATGGTCTTTTCACCCTCCTCCCATCTGGCAGGCGCTACAGGAGCCTCCGCTCCCGCACCAGCAGACTCAAGAACAGTTGCAGGGACACTTCAACTTACATTGCACTCCCTCTACTGCATCCTCATGCCTTCTGTACTGTTAATGCACTTTATTCATCACTAGCCTACCGTATACTCGTGTTTACATACTGTTCTTATATTATCTTTGGGCAGCGTTGTTAATTTTCCTGATTTAAAGCACTGATTGTTTGGATAAAAAAAATCAGTTAAATATATCATATAGGGGACAAACACAGCTTGAGGTATGCTAAAGCACATTTGGACAAGCCAGCTTCATTTTGGAATAAGGTGCTGTGTTATTTGGGCATAACAAGGGCCGTTATGCATGGAGGAAAAAGAACACAGCACTCCAAGAAAAACACCTGCTACCTACAGTAAAATTTGGTGGTGGTTCCATCATGCTGTGGGGCTGTGTGGCCAGTACAGGGACTGGGGGAGGATTCTTGGATTAATCTTGTTTAAAGTTGAGAGGGACGCATGGATTCCAATCAATAATATCAGCAGATTCTGGAGACCCAATAGTCCCAGGTTGAATCAGTGACAAAGCTGAAGCTGCGCCGGGGCTGGATCTTTCAACAAGACAACGACCCTAAACACTGCTCAAAATCTACTAATGCATTCATGCAGAGGAACAAGTAGAACGTTCTGGAAAGGCCATCTCAGTCCCCACACAGACCTGAAACAATTATTGAAAATCTGTGGTGTCACTTAAAGAGAGCTGTCCTCTGATGCTCGGAAACTCAGACCATTCAAACCTGAATGAATGAACTAGAGATGTTTTGTAAAGAAGAATGGTCTAAAATACCTTCAGCCACAATCCAGACTCTCATTAGAAGCTATAGGAAGCATTTAGAGGCTGTTATTTCTGCGAAAGGAGGATCTACTGAAGGGTTTTTTTTTTGGTGCCCAAATTTATGCACCTGCCTACTTTTGTTTAAACAATTATTGCACACTTTCTGTAAATCATATAAACTTCATTTCACTTCTCAAATATCACTGTGTTTGTCCCCTATATGATATATTTAACTGAATTTTTTTTTATCCAAACAATCAATGCTTTATAAAGGTAAATCAGGAAAAGTAACAACGCTGCCCAAACTTTCGCACCCCACTGTATAATACTGTACTTGCACTTCTGGTTAGATGCTAACTGCATTTCATTGGCTCTGTACCTGTACTCTGCACAATGACAATAAAGTTGAATCTAATCTAATCTAATCTAATCTAATCTAATCTAATCTAATCTAATCTAATCTAGTACACCTTTGGAAATGCACCAGTGCAGTGTTGATGTATTATCCTCTAGAACGGTCACAGAATTGGAGGGTTGCATACTAATAGGATATTTTGCAAAAATATTTACCATCTGCCTGATGGGTTGCCAAGCTCCTTACATGTACAGTACATTGGTTCCAACTGGCATTCCATTTTGGCAGGCAGTGCTGATGGTGGGGCTTTCACTCGTCCCTGTGTACAGCTCCGTAAAGGGCAGCCTGACAGGTGCTGGTTATAGGCTGGAAATCTACACGCTTAGCAGTTTGGATGTCTCGTGCCTTCTGGCAGATCATCCTCCCATCTCTCCCTCTCCTCAGATCACATCTTGCATGTGCTTCTCCAGCGCGCCAAGAAGCTCAGAGCCACAGCGCTCCCTGCAAAACACTCGCGTTCACATCAAACTCAGTTGGCTCTGAGTGCCGAATCTTGCTGGAAGTGGGAGAGACACGCTATCACGAATCTTCTGGATGACTCTGATCCCTCCAGCAGGATTCAGAGAAGTGATAAAAAAGATACCATCTCATTTTTTGTTTCCTTCTTGCAATATGCAATGTCAACGAAGCAGATTAACAATTCAGACCATTTGATTGATGCATGCATTTGTTGGTTTAATGTACTGCGCTCAGCTGTTCGAACTGAAGGACAAGTATGTAAATGAGGATGTGAAATGAGTTGACAGTGTGCAGCACTGTTCTATTCAGCGCAGAATGTTTATTCATGAACGAAATGTAATTACAGCTATAACGCATCTACCGATGGAGAAGGAGTGATATAAACAAGCTGCATGAAGAATCCCACCAGTGTATTTAAATTATATGGTTAAGATGTAAAGGAAGTTATTTCGAGTGGCTGGATGTAAAATCCACTCTTTAAGAGCACTGCAAAACATTATATATGGGCAAGTAAAATGATTTAATATATAGCATATCATCACCATCCAAAGAGAAACAAGTATCTCTCCAATCTGGCAACATTACAACAGAACACAATAACCTAATGGAATTCAATGGAAGTCAATGGAATCAGACTTTATGTCCAAGCGATTTTGGCCCAGTTCTGTTGGTCCATTCAAGAGTGCGGCAAAACATGATACCCTGGCAAGTAAAATATTCTGATGTCTAGCATATCACCGCAGTCTGAAGAAAAACAAGTTTATCCAAAATGGCAACTTTACAAGACGGAATTTAAGAGAATTTTAATGGAAGTCAGTGGAACCAGACTTTTTACTAAGTGGTTTGGGGCCATTTCTGCTGGTCTGTTCTTTAAGAATACTGCCCCCTCTGAAATATTGGCAGTTACTATTATCTTATATCTAGTAAATCTTTGCTGTTCAAAGAAAAGCAAGTATCTCCAAAATGGCAACTTTACAATAGAGGGTGAAAACCCCATTTAATTTGAATGGAAGTCAATGGAACCAGACTCTTTGTCCAAGCGATTTTGGCAGATTTCTGTTGGTCCATTCAAGAGTGCGGCAAAACATGATACCATGGCAAGTAAAATATTCTGATATCTAGCATATCACCACAGTCTGAAGAAAAACAAGTATATCCAAAATGGCAACTCTTAAGAGAATTTTAATGGAAGTCAATGAAACCAGACTTTTTCCTAAGTGGTTTGGGGCCATTTCTGCTGGTCTGTTCTTTAAGAATACTGCACCCCCTGAAATATTGGCAGTTACTAATATCTTATATCTAGTAAATCTTTGCTGTTCAAAGAAAAGCAAGTATCTCCAAAATGGCAACTTTACAGGAGAGGGTGAAAACCTAATTTAATTTGAATTGAAGTCAATGGAACCAGGCCATTTGTCTGGGCAATTTGGGCCACTTCTGTTGGTCTGTTCATCAAGAACACTACAAAACATGATATACTGGCAGATAAAATTGTCTTACACCAATCATATCATCGCTGTCCAATGAGAAATAAGTATCTCCAAAATGGTTACTTCATAGGAGAGGGTGAAAACCTAATTTAATTTGAATGGAAGTCAATGGAACCAGAAGATTTTCTAAGCAATTTGGGCTCATTTTCTGTTATTGTCACACTGAATACCCAGCTCCGCCCACGCCACGGCCATATGCGCTCCGGCGGGCAATCGCTCCCTCCGTTCAATGTCTCCAGAATTTTAACCGCTTTTACCTGCGGTCAGTCAGATATGTTTGTATCTATATGGGCTCTAGTGCTATGGCACTTTGTGAGGTATTGCCAAACCTTTGGATTACCGAGCGGTCTCTAGTTTCCATCTTTTCGTGTTTTGACCTTTTGGTTGTGTTTTTCTGATTCATCTCTTTTTGCTAACCCGTTTGGGTTTGTTTACCTGGTTGGACTGTGTTTGTTGGCTTTTCACCTGGACTGTTTCCCGACTCCAATCTCGTCTTCCCCTCTGGCTTGTTTTGCTATTCCTGTGCTGCCTGTTCAGCCAGCTCCCTACAGTCTTGCGTCTGGTCATTCCTGCCGGTGTGACAGTTATTAAATTATTACACAGTGTAAACAGCAGCTGCCGTGTTTCAAATGATGGATAAAAGTAAAAATCAACTAAAACAAGGCAACATGGTTTTGATTGGGCAGCGATGACGTTCAGCTTATTTCATGAGGAGATTGTTGTGAGCTTATTATAGGAAATGTATCTTCTAGATATTTTACTTGTTTGAAGTGATTGAAGTTTCACTATATTGGCTTATTTTAGTATGTTGGAAACAGGTATGTCACATCCTGCCTAGTCCAGCCCCTGTTCGTCTCCGGTTTTCCCTGTGCCTGTTGTTTTCGTTCAGTGTGACTTTGTTGTTCTGGCCCATGTGCTTCTGTTTATTTTGACTGGTGCTCCTCCTGTCTCCGCCCCCTCTTGTCATCCCCCTCACCTGTTCCTCGTTTGTGACTCCTCCTCTCCCAGGTGTTCCTTGTTAGTCCTTGCTTATGTATGCTCCTGGTTGTTGTCCTCATTTGGTGTTTTGTCTTCATGTTGGTTTTTCTGTTGCTCTGTTTGTTTCTGGTTCCCTTGTTCTCAGTAGTCTTCTGGTTCTAGTACCTTTGTTTTCTAGTTGTCTGTTTTCAGTTATTTTGGTTCTTGTTAAATATGCCCTCTACGTTAGTCAAATTAATAGAGGGAGGCAATTTGACTCACTAAAATCAGTTAAACAAGTCAGTCATCTCTATAAATCAGTTAAATAAGCTTGTAAAAACTTTGATCTATTTTCTGCACAGTGTAAAAGCTCTAGCTCTCCTTTCAGGTTAGTGAATATTCATGATGGACCGACCAATAGAATCGCTCCAAACCTGCTTAGTAATAAACCTTGTTCTATCAGCTCCACTGCAGGTGAAGAAAGCTGGTTCATCCTCCTGTACAGCTCCACTCTGGAGGGTTTTAAGGTGGACTGTATAATTCCATTAGTGATATTTACTAGTTGGTTGTCCTCACTTTTATTCTACAGTACAGCGTTAAGATAAACATAAGGAGAACCATCTAGAGAGTAGTAGTAGCTGACTGTGGTAATGTCATGGTAATGGCAAAGTTCAAAGTTCAGCCATTTAACTCTTTGCCTTAGATATCTACACCTACGAAGAACTCTGGTTAAGCAGCCTTTACTTACCAGCAGGTAAATGTGATGGGATGATGTGTTGTGTATTGTGATTATGGTAATGGGAGGTGGTTGCTAGTTGTCATTCCCACTGTTTAGCGATGCTCTAGGCTTTAAAGCTTGCTAGCTAACCACTCGGTCTGTAACTCTTCCCTCCTAATTGTAATCCTGGCTATGCAGCTGTTCTACATAAAGCTGCGATGAAACCGTGTGGCCTTTCAGTAACGGGGAGGGAAAGTATAAGGACAGTTACTCTGATGGATTTTACTCAATAACAACATTACCCAAAGCAGTCATCCATTACGTGCCACCGCTCCAGCTCAGTGTATGTAGCAGCTGGGGGTGGGGAAATCTGTACACACTTGTTCTTCATCCCCTCTGCCTATAAACTCTGTTTTCTCCACAGTAGGGGGTTGGGGATAAGAGAGGAGGTCCTAGTGCTACAAAGCCCTCCAGATCTTTTTATTTGCTGTCTGTATTCATCAGTTCTTCTCAACAGATTACAAGTCCCCCATTTCTCCTTTTGTCTACATCTCACCCAGACCTTCTGCTTCACTGTATGTGTAAATTGCTACCATGCAGTAATGCTCCAGACACACTGGAACTGGAGCATGTTTACCACGTTACAACCCTGTTCCAAAAAAGGGAGGGATGCAGTGCAAAATGTAAATAAATACAGAATGCAATGATGCCATTTCAATTATTGAAATGTTGAAATGTCGAAATTTCATTTTGTTTTTAAATATGCGCATATTTAGAATTTGATCCCGCCAACACATTTCTAATTAGGCAACAGGCTAGAACATGATTGGGTAAAAAGAGGCTCCCAGGGAGACTTTCAGAAGTACAGATGGGGAGGGGTCTCAACTCTGTTAAAGACTCCAATTTAACAGTTTAAGAGGAATGGTTCTCAATGTATAACAGCAACGAGCCTAGAGACTTTCTTTTTGGAAGACATGGATGCCGTACCCTCCAGGATGAAGAGAAGCAGGTCTAACACACAATTCAAAAGCCAGCATCCATGATGGAATGGAGGTCCATCAGTGTACACGGTATGGGGGACCTGCACATCTGTCAAGCTCCATTAATGCATAATGATATATATATGTGCTGCCATCCAGATCTCGTCTTTTTCAGGAACGGTCTTGCTTATTTCATCAAGACCATGACAAACAGCATTCTGCATGTATTACAGCAGCATGGTTCTGTGGTAAAGAGTCGGTAAGGTAAACTGACCTGTCTGCGGTCCATATCGGTCACTCATTGAAATCCTTTGATGTATTCCGAAATGGAAAACTAATGTCAAAGGTGACTCCGAACTGTCAAACAGCTGAGATCTGATATCAATCATAAACACTTCACATTTAAAACTACTGCCATCATCCCTCAGTCACAGCCACAAACGCTTACAGGGTGCTGTTAAAAGCAGAACTGATGAACACAGTGCTGAATGTGAACCTGTCCCAGCCTCTTTGAATTGTGTTTGAACGTGTAGAGTATAAATGATGCACACATCATTGCATTCTCTTTAGTTTACATTGTCCATAGCCTCCTTCTCTTGGAAACGGGAGTTATACATCCCATTGCCTTTAGAACTTCTTATCTTTGTTTGTTTGGGGACTGAAGATACAGCTTAAACAGTAGACCGTTGAGAATTGTCATTCTTCTGGGATACAAGCTTTAAGTCGCGCACCCTCGCCTAGCCTTTGTTGTTGTATTTTGCAATTCATGCACCAGACAAAGGGAAATAGTTCCGGACTGCAAGCACGCCACGTATGGCTGCTGCTGTGCATACAGGCTTATCAGTCTTATATTACATTTGTGGAGGCAGCAGCAAATGCTGTTGTTTGAACATAGTTTGTTGAGCCAGTATGGTGATGTGCACTTTGCATGCTGGGCTTGAATGCAGGGCCTTCTGAGGGATTAAAGGTTGTGGGCATTTCATTGTGGTTGTCTGGCTTTTTCTATGTCTTGTGATGTTGTGGTGATGCTATGCAGACTGAAAGGGCTTAAACCTTAATCTACTCTACAAACTCTGTTTATAAAGAAATAGGAATTTTGCTGGACTATTTGGTCTTTCTGCTAATGGGAAGAATTAGGCCATTTCTAGTTTCCCTAGTCTTAAATTTTGGCCATCTTTTCGGAACATGCTGCCAGCATCAATTTCAACATGAATGTACACTCGTCGTCAACAGTAGCTGAACCCAGACGGAAGTGTGGGATTGCAGGGCTGTTGGAAAGGAAGATAAAGGTGACCAGGAACAATAAATGATGATACATTTAGACTATGATCAATATTTACTGAGCTACACATACAGAAGTCTGTCTCTCAGTATGGCGTCGGGCCTCCATGTTTTCTAACCCAACATGCCAGGCGTCTCCGCATGGAGTTGTAGAGGTTCCTAATGGTGTTCTGTGATAATCCATCCCATGTAACTAGACTATCCTCACGCAGATGGTGCAGTAGGGGTGGAGGTGGAGTGAGGCCAGGCCTTCCGCACATGTGATGCGCAATAAACTGTTCTTGGTGCTGACCATGGAGCCTCCGTACACGGGTCCATTGGTCTTCTCCACCAAGACATTAAGCAGGACTCGTCACTGAAGATGACCCGCTGCCATTCCGAGTCAGTCTGAGACAGTCTAGCATGACACCATTGCAGTCTTTGGTGACACTGACGTGGTGTTAAGGACAGTCATTGTAGTCATTCCTGTGTTGTGCAGCCGTCTTCCAATGGTGCTGGTACTAACAGGATTCTCATGACTCATGAATGGCATCACTGCTAACTGAATGTCCATAATTATGGCTGTTGGGTCAGTCAGATACAGCGATGAGGCCCATCCTCGCTTCCTCACATACGCGGCCTAGTGTGAAACTTGAATGATTAGCATGTCTCACGATTTCAAACCTGCTACCAAGTTTCATTCCTGTCAGTTGATTCCTCCTGGGTGCAGCTATTTGTCTCCACACATCTACTGACTCACAGCTAATCAGAGAACTCCTTCCCTCTTTTGTCTTCCAGGGCTTCTTTGTGTCCATTATCTACTGCTACTGTAATGGAGAGGTGAGTACCTCATTTGGGGCATATGATGCTGTGCAAAAGTTGGAAACCACCATTCCTTTATTCCATTTCAATGTTAGAGAATCATCTTCAGATAAGATTCATAGCCCTGTTTCTGTAACAGGTCCAGACGGAAATCAAGAAGACATGGACCCGCTGGAACCTGGCCTTCGACTGGAAGGGTCCGGTGGTGTGCGGCAGCTACCGCTACGGCTCTGTGCTGACCGGCCTCAACAACAGCACCAGCAGCCACTCCCAGCTGGCAGCTGGAGGTCCGGCCACTCGCTCAACCACACTGTTCTCCAGCCGGGTTTACCGTAGCACCGGAGCACCCTCTATCAGCACTCACGCTGCACTGCCCGGCTACGTGATCAGTAACTCCGACGCAGACAGCCTGCCGCCCTCCATTCCCGAGGAGTCGGAGGAAAGCGCAAAGCAGGTGGACGATATCCTGCTGAAAGAGTCCCTGCCCGCACTGGCCAGCAGCGGGCTGGAAGATGATGAGGAGGCACTGTAGATAATGAAGGTGTCAAGTACAGTCCAGGTACAATTCATCTTGCGTACTAACAGGGACGGCTGAAGACCAGGGACAGGTCCAGCACGTCTGGACTGAGCTGGACAGCTGTGGACCCCTTTAAGGAATGCTGTGAGGTGTTGCTTGTCTGTGGTGAAACTACTGAGCTTGTGGTGGGGTCTTTTTTAGAAACTTCAGGGCCCACTTTGAACATAAAAGTAAAATGGGAAGTGAGTAGAACCCTCGCAGGAATCAGCAAGAAGATAGCTTTCCGAGTTTAAACAAAGACAGTGGCTTCATTTAATGACTTCGTCACAACATGAATTACATATCTATTTGATTTACATTCTGTAATAAGTCTGAGTCTGCATTTCTGACCGTTTTTACATTTTAATAATGGACAAAAATGAAAAAATTTTATATCTGTAATAACTGTTTAGTAACACGTTAATAACACATGTTACAACTGCTGGTGATGTATTTACTGTTACAGATGGATTATGGCTTATGTAAGTACACGTGCATCAACTTTTGATTTTACTCTTGTATTTATTAAAGTGTTTCCTGATTTAAAATATATTTTTGTTGTAATTACACCTGTTATAGACATAGCAGATATACAGGGGTTGGACAATGAAACTGAAACACCTGGTTTTAGACCACAATCATTTATTAGTATGGTGTAGGGCCTCCTTTTGCGGCCAATACAGCGTCAGTTCGTCTTGGGAATGGCATATACTGCGTCCTGCACAGTGGTCAGAGGGAGTTTAAGCCATTCTTCTTGCAGGATAGTGGCCAGGTCACTACGTGATGCTGGTGGAGGTTCGTCCTTCTTGGTGGTATGCTGACATTACCCTGGATACCGTGGCTCTTGATACATCACAAAGACTTGCTGTCTTGGTCACAGATGCGCCAGCAAGACGTGCACCAACAATCTGTCCTCTTTTGAACTCTGGTATGTCACCCATAATGTTGTGTGCATTGCAGTATGTTGAGCAGAACTGTGCTCTTACCTGCTAACTGAACCTTCACACTCTGCTCTTACTGGTGCAATGTGCAATTAATGAAGATTGGCCACCAGGCTGGTCCAATTTAGCCATGAGACCTCCCACACTAAAATGACAGGTGTTTCAGTTTCACTGTCCAACCCCTGTATACTGTTGTTTTGGGGTTTTTCTTCCAAGTACAAACATTCCTAACATTTAACTAGCTGTAGTAGTATGCTGGGGGAAAAGCAGCAGTCCATCCTATTGTACATGTGTAATTACATGGTAACTATGCTGTTATCAAGTTCCACTATCATAAACACTAAATTACATGCATAATAACTGAAGTTAATACGCATGTACACGATACACAATATTAACAAAGTCTGTACTACTGTAGTGCACCGTAACAGTGAATGTATCACCAGTAGTTACATTGTTATTGCATGCTTTGTTATTATGTAACTACACAGTTATTACTAAAAATAAGCAGAACAACAAATTTACCTTACAAACTCTTTTACTTACAAACACGATCAGGGTGTGGACTGGAAATTCACACTCTGCACTTTCCACGTCTTTGTTAATCAATCGACATGCCACCTTTGCTTTTCCCGGTCTCAATCCCTTTTCTTCTGTTTCCATCCATTAGCTATACTTCCCTAAACCAGGAGCTGTAGATACCCTCCCTCTCACCCCACCCTGACCAAGGTTCCTCAGATGCAGTCCTGGAGGTCATGTGTCCAGCACATCTGTTTACTTGATATCCCTGTCCAAACACAGCTGATAAAACTCATTAGTTAATTGGCAGGATTATCAAATTTGTTGGGAAGGGAAAGCCCACTTCTTATTTTGACACAGGAGACGTGAGCTTCATAGCGCCGGTAGGTTAGCTCTTCTGTGAACACATCTGTTGGAAACACATGCTGCTTTGCTAGTTAGTACTAACACAGTGCGGATACCAAACACCCAGAAAACATGAGCTACAATTAAACCTGCTGGCCTATTAACTTATTAACTGAACAGCCTTCACAAACAATTACAGGTATGAACATTTCCAAATTCATAGAGCTCCAAATCCTGTTTATTTTTATGAATTTGTTTGATGTTTGTGTGGATTTCAGGTACATAATCGTTTCACAACGTCTTCCAACTTCCACTGTCAGCTCAGGATGGTGGCGGGCATGTACAGCAGTTACCCCTGTAGCGGTGAAGCTGGGGTGGCTGCAGCTGAGGTCCAGTTCTGATATTTTTGTGGGTTCATGCTCCGAAACCTCTCGGTTTATTTTCACATCATCTCTCGTTATCCCTTTAACCAGGCTGTTTTGGTCACTGTGACTTTAATATGTGTCGATGAGTCCTGTATTCAAGTAGCAGCCCTGAATGTTTTTGAAACTTCCGTGTGAGTGGGCGGGGCTAAAGTGCAGTAAGTTGGCTGGCTGTTTTTGCAGCTGTGTTGTCATATAGAGGCTGTACATGGAGTAAACTGTTTGTCAATGTTAGTGATATTTACACACCATTTTTATTCCTATAAAAGCAAAATGAAAATTTGGGTTTTCATAAAATGAGTCTGTGCCAGGCAGAAGCCCAGGCATCACCTTCCCATTCTCTTAGGTGGCTGTCATCAGCACTTGGTTTGGTCTAGCAGAGAGTCTTTTAAGTTTATTCCCCATAAGAAAGGAGAACTTGCGAAATGTGGATGCATGCAAACCTTCTGTTGACGTCATTCTTTTTTAGGTTACTTTATCAATACACTTTGACCTTCACATCAATACAGGGTCAGATGACACAGAAGATGACATTATATATATATATACTATATATATTGAAAATATATAAATATAAACATAGTGCGTATAGTATTGGCCTTTATTACCCTTTATTACAGCTTCTATTCTGCTTATGAATGTTTTTCCAAAGAAATCTGCAGGGATGTTTATCCACACCTCCAAAGTTCAGTCTTTTTAAGTTGCAAGTACTTCTCATGATTCCACAGATTCCAGCCTCATCCTGCCAGGTGGTCACTTGACTGCACTTAAGGTCCTTTGCAGCAGATTAGACGTGAACAGTCTTAGATTATAACTGGATGAAGATCAGACCACAATTTGGAATCCTTTCATGTAGAAATCCAGATAACGTCCAGACAGTTCTCCACTTCCCATGGCTGGTTCTCGGATTTATGTTTCATTTCATGTGGATTCGCACCATATGTGAATAGCTGGACTATGGAAAAGACCGTCCTGTAGGACTTGACTGCTGGACGCTGGACCAATCCAGAGACATGAAACCATCCCTTCCTGTTTACAGCTCCTTGTTTTTTTCATCCTAAAGGGGAGTCAATCAAGCCTCTTGAACATGAGCTGTTGAGTGCCTCAACATGCTTGGAGGAGAACATTAGAAATTCAGTTCCTCTGAACAACAGTGTAGCGCCACAAAGGGCTGTTGACCATGACTCTTCTTCAGTGACAATGTGGCCCAATGTGGCTTCATCAAGGACTGCACATGAGCCACACGTGAGGAAATCCGGACAGCATGCCTTCTGCACGGAGACAACAGGGCTTATTCTGGAGAAGTCATACTGCCAAAATGAGAATCCCATCATTTGTGTGTTAGATGAATCTGATTTCTGACTAAAAGTAAATGTACAGTTTGCTACTTGTGTAACTTCAGACAACCTGAAGCTCCAGACCTTTAAAGAAGAACAATTCTGAATGCAAGGGCTACTGCAGGTATGGGCTGAACTGACTAAACCATTTAGCATCTGGGGATTACGTCCATCACTCTTCAAAATGAAGATGTCAAAAAGGGTTCTTTAAAGCAAAATGGGTTCCATATACTAATCAGAAATGTGGGGATCTTATGTGAAATGCTAATAAGAATAGAAAACAGTTATTAGGACTTCTGTTTGACCTGCATTCAAATGAAAACCACTGATCCAGTTTATTTAGCTTTAAACTGGACATATGATGAAATCCTTTATTTATTTAATGTATGTGTTCACACGTCTGGGTACCTGCACTGCTTACCAACCCACAAACTGTGAATAAGAAGGGCCTGCCATCAGCAGAAAACACGGAATTCAACAAGTTGTTCAGATTTGGCTTTCTTTACTATGTAGAATAATACAACCTGCATCTGAGTAGCTCCACCCATAGGTTCAGAACCTTCCTCATAAATTAAAGGCTAGTCACAGGAACAGCTCTGGGTAAATATTATATATATACAGGGGTTGGACAATGAAACTGAAACACCTGGTTTTAGACCACAGTCATTTATTAGTATGGTGTTGGGCCTCCTTTTGCGGCCAATACAGCGCCAGTTCGTCTTGGGAATGACATATACTGCGTCCTGCACAGTGGTCAGAGGGATTTTAAGCCATTCTTCTTGCAGGATAGTGGCCAGGTCACTACGTGATGCTGGTGGAGGTTCGTCCTTCTTGGTGGTATGCTGACATTACCCTGGATACCGTGGCTCTTGATACATCACAAAGACTTGCTGTCTTGGTCACAGATGCGCCAGCAAGACGTGCACCAACAATCTGTCCTCTTTTGAACTCTGGTATGTCACCCATAATGCTGTGTGCATTGCAGTATTTTGAGCAGAACTGTGCTCTTACCTGCTAACTGAACCTTCACACTCTGCTCTTACTGGTGCAATGTGCAGTTAATGAAGATTGGCCACCAGGCTGGTCCAATTTAGCCATGAGACCTCCCACACTAAAATGACGGGTGTTTCAGTTTCATTGTTCAACCCCTGTATGTATATATATATATATATATATATTTTTTTTTTTTTATGTATGTTGGCTATTGGACATATGGCTGTCCAATGGGCATGCATGGGCCTAATCAAGTAAATCCAAATAAATTTGGCACACCACTTTTTTACAGCAATGGCACCTACGAACCCTTTTTGGCAGATTTTGTTTTGAGGAATTGAATTTATGCTACTGTAGGTTTAGCTAGTTGAGCTCATGTTTCATTTGACAATGCTATGTTCGAACTCTGCTACCATAACTCTGACATATGCTGTGCCATAAACATGTGATGGCAGTTGCGTGTCCTGTCACAACACAGTGTGCCATTTCAGGTCAGTTTCTCGTCAAACAGTTGCCAGCAATCAAAGTGTCCCAATGCCATATTTCTACAACAGCCTCTTTTTCATGCCTATACCTGAAAAAGTGGGCACTGTTTCCACATACTCTGGGCTACTGCCATCGTCTACTTACCATATATAACAGGTGGGATTGGATTGGGCATGGATTGGACAAGTTTCTGGATGGAGGCCACATCAGTGTTCAGACAAACCTGCATCAAAGAGTTAGAGTTGGGCCAGATTTGGCGGATGCCTTCCCAGGCACAATGCCTCAGAGAATTCCCGGTAGACTGGGATTTTAGCCACTGCTGGTAGACCCGTACGCTTCCATACACCTGCAGATTCAGCTACTTCTTTCACACTATGGTCTTTGGCCACGCCCAAATGCAGTCACTCCTCTTAGCCAATCATTAACATGTATTTAATGATAGAAGGAGACACTCCCTGCACTGTAGCACATCTTCCCAATCTATGGATCCCGTCACTCAGAGGTACTTATAGCCCCATCATCCTCAAGTGGACGTAGGGTTTAGTGTGGTATGATGCTTATGTGATATAATATTTGTGGGTATTTTTCACTGTGTACTCTGGTTAACCTTCATAAGGTCAAACACTATGGCATCATTGCATTCACATAATTCTATTATGCTCTATTACTGAACATGATCTTGACATGTGTATGGCACCATCACGTCAATGTTACTGTAGTAGCGTTCCAGCAAAGCGCTCCCTCCGTTTTTGTGTGTGCTTGATTACCTTTGTGTAAAAAGCATGTTCTAAATGCAGGCCATACCGAAGGCTGTGTGACGGAATAATGCCTGTATGGATTTATGTATTAAAACAACAAAAATATGTACATATTTTCCCATTTCAGAGAGGATTTTGTTGTTTCTGCCAACAAATGAAAAGCTCTGTAGACATCCTCTGTAGTTTTTGGAGCTGATGGTGATAAACAAGCTTTCTATGGCACCCTGGTTCTCTGTGTGTTTGTGTAAGTGTGTATGTGTGGAGGAGATGAAGTGCTTTGAGAGCTGGGTGAATGTGTTCCATCTCCCCCTTTCTGTCCAAGAAGATGGCCCTAATCAACAAAATGGCTTTTATTGGAGGAAATGTGGAGCTCCTTTCTTGGAAGGCAATTCATACTAGCCTTAGTCCGTGGCAGGATGAGTCATATGAAGGTGCACAATGCCGATAACAAAATACACCGACACCTCTCAGCCTTTTACATCCGCACTTCAGCATGCACTTCTCTTTCTCTTTCCAGAACTAAGGTGGCAGATGTTAGCCTGCCGTGGCTAAGCTACATCGATGGAGGTGTTTATGCAAAAGCTTTATATGATGTGTTTTAATCATGTTCCAGGTGAACAAAGAGAAAATAACACATCCAACTGCCATAGTGGTTACCAACCCTGCTCCTGGAGACCTGCCGTCTTAAACCAAACCTCAAACCTCAAATCTCAATCAAAGACTTCTGAAGATAAGCAGATGGATCATGTGAGGGCAGTTGGGTTGAGGCCGAAGTCTGATCTTTAGGAACAAGGCTAGCAACCCCTGCTCTGCAGGGAACAAACTTGGCAGATATGATATGTTTCACCAAACTGTAGTGCAAAAATGCTGTTATTTGCTTAATTTAAAGTTATATTAGAATAAAACTTGATATAATATACACTGTGAAAATGCAGTCTATAGGAATATCTATAGTAATTTGTTACTATTAGTTCCAGGTTAAACTCAGGAACTCGGAAAAATGATTTGGATTTAAAGGACCGTTTTTTCAGGTTGAATAAACCTAATTCATCTACAATTAGTAACACATTAGAGTATTTGTTAAAGTTGGACCAACAAAACACTTTTTACAGTATAAAATGTGCCATAACTTTTGCACAGACCACATTTAATGTTAAATTGTTTAAATCAATATATACAATTCAGTAAATAAATAAACAGCAATTATGAATTAAAATGTGTTCTCTGTGGTAATGGTAACTAAATATTACATATAATAAGTTCATAAAACAAGAATCTGAGTTTTTTGCCCCAAAACTAAAATTATTATTATTATTATTATTATTATTATTATTATTATTATTATTATAGGAAAAATATATTTCAAGTTTCAATAAATCCAATATTAAGGCAGTGCAGACACTAAGTTTTCTCAGCTATGACAACTTGATATATTAATTAGTTTTTATATTATATATATGATGCTGCTAAAACAAAACCTAACATCTCCATTTCTGTCATTTTTTAATTACCCATTATTTGGTGCATGAATCAACCAATAGAAATGCTCCAGGTTTACCTACAATAGACTCTTTGTACATGAGGTTAATTATAAACTATATCTGTACTGGTTAGGTAAGGCTCTATTCAACAACGAGTACAACTACAGTACATATAAAACATACTACTTCTATTATTACATATAGATACTTAAATATATATATAATACATACGGCACATGTTATTACTATTATTATTATTAATATAATTTTCTCATTATTATTACACAGCCATAATAACTATGATACATACTGGTATTATATATAGGCTGTATATAACATAAGATAACACTTTATGGATCCTGAAGGAAGTTGCAGAGCTGGGTGAGACCTGTAAGATATGAATACATGTACAATGGTTGGACAATGAAACTGAAACACCTGGTTTTAGACCACAGTCATTTATTAGTATGGTGTAGGGCCTCCTTTTGCGGCCAATACAGCGTCAGTTCATCTTGGGAATGACATATACTGCGTCCTGCACAGTGGTCAGAGGGATTTTAAGCCATTCTTCTTGCAGGATAGTGACCAGGTCACTACGTGATGCTGGTGGAGGTTCGTCCTTCTTGGTGGTATGCTGACATTACCCTGGATACCGTGGCTCTTGATACATCACAAAGACTTGCTGTCTTGGTCACAGATGCGCCAGCAAGACGTGCACCAACAGTTTGTCCTCTTTTGAACTCTGGTATGTCACCCATAATGCTGTGTGCATTGCAGTATTTTGAGCAGAACTGTGCTCTTACCTGCTAACTGAACCTTCACACTCTGCTCTTACTGGTGCAATGTGCAATTAATGAAGATTGGCCACCAGGCTGGTCCAATTTAGCCATGAGACCTCCCACACTAAAATGACTGAAAGTGTTTCAGTTTTATTGTCCAACCCCTGTATGTAATTCTATAATAAATACGGAGCATGTGTATGACCCCACATTTGGTCTTTATATAAAAACAACCCTTAGTCTCTGACTCATATAACTGAACATCTAACAGAAGCTAGATTAGCTCTTTTATTGGCTTGAACAAAATAAGAACTCAGTGCTTATGTACAATCACTCCTTTATGGCCCGGTATTCCATCAGATAACATCTCCTCTGCAATTGTGTGTTTTGAAGAGCAAGCTGTTTCTGTTGTCCTTTCCTTTTCACTGGTCAGGAACAGCAGTACAGCCTAATTAGTAGAGTGAATGCAGTGAATGGAAATTTCATTTCTCAATAAACCAGGCCCATTAGGGCTTAACTAGAATCATGCTCCTGGTTTTGGGAGCATAGATTTTTTTGTATTTTAAGACTGTTTCCTAATGACCAAATTCATATTTAAGTACGTTTCTTTAGGTTCGCTTGAGAAGTATTCAAGCAAGAAATTTCCTGGAATCAGCCTAGCTCGGGCTGACCCCGCCTGTGCCTCTCGCTAAAGTCATGTACTGTACATTAGTGCTACCAAAAAACTAGACACTCTGTAATTGGCCTGTCGGTCACCACGGTACACATGCACTTCTCGGAGCGTCTGCAGACAGATGGTGCTTCCTGGAACACTCGAAGAAGCTGGTGCCCAATGCACTAAGCTGCAGATGCAGGTGTTTAGAGATAATAAAGCAGAAATGAATGAGGGGTAAAAGTATTTAAACCAAGCCGGTACTAAGACATGACATGTTTAACCTTTTCAAATTCGGTTCAGGGGCAAAGTGTGGTGGAGGCTAGGTTCTGCCAGAAAAACTCAAAAGGTAAAAGTGATGCAAATTATATTTAATGTTCTCTAGGGATAACAATTCATTCAATTCATTAAATTTATTAAGTAATAAAGGCTTTGGTGTAGTCTCCGTCCGAGGCCCAGGTCTTGAAACAATGGCCAGCAGGAGTGTCTCCCTGGACAAGAAGAATGAGACCAAACTAGAATGTTGAAACGTCACGTGACTCCTGTTAAAGACAGGTGCGAATCAATCAACCAATCAATCAGTCTTCATTGTATAGTGATTTTTACATCTAATGTTGTCTCAAAGCAGCTTCACAGAGAAGCAGTAGATATAAGGGAAAGAAAAACATGTCCATGTATAGACATAGGTGTAACTCAGGGAGCTCAGGAACAGAGAGGGGTCCATTTAGGTAGGGTTTATAAAAAAAAAAATGAAACACAAAAGTATCCAAAAGTACAAAGCTCAGAAGTTGCCAAAAACCAGAACAGTAATCTCAAAAATCCCATCTCCCAGAAGTATCTCAAAATCAACAAAAAGCCCAGAAGACATTCAAAATGACACAAAAATGAAACAAAGATTACCAAGGTAGCAAAACGCTTACGAGGCCGGTCAACAGTGTGGCAGTTAACGCTCCACAAACACCTAGCGAAGGGAAGGCTATCTGAAGGGAAGGGTAATCGGCTGGGATAGGTAGCAGGTGAGAGGGGACAGGTACAGGAGGGGCTAGGTGAACGGGAGCAGGAGCACAACTCATCAGAACTCAGGTGAGGTTGACCTCTGGTGGCCGGCATGAGAAGTGTGTTGAGTGTGTATCTCTTGAGAAGACATGACAGTAGGAAAGGAAATCCGGGTTCAAGCCCCCCGTGAGCAATCCAGAGGCAACTGCGGCGAGAAAAAACTCCCTTGGAGTAAGAGAAGGAAACTTTAGGAGGTACCAAGCTTGAGGGTTAGGAGGGTTAGACACCCATCCTCCTCAGGTCTATCCCAGTTGTGGATAGAACTACCAGGAAAAGAAGCTAAGAGCATCTATAAGATACAGTCTGACTAACCCCAGAGGGAGTAATTGGGATTGGCTGTATGGAGTAATGAATGGAAGAGTGATGTAGCATTGGAGTCTTGCAGAACTTGTGCTAAAGCTTTCATGGACAGAATATTAGCGCGCATGAAGAGAACATTTGGCTCATTAATGGTTTCTGTTCAGGTCCCAGTGTTATAAAGAACAAACAGCTTTATTATGAGCAGATACCAGATATGTCTCCGCAAACCGTGAAAATCGCCACATTGCACAACACTTTCAGCCTGAAGAAGCATGGTGAGAAGCAATTAGCTGCCTGGCTTATCCTACCTTAATTGGTACTGTGTTCTTCCACTGCTTTCCTCCTTACTTCATTTGTTTTATGAACAACAAATGTTTTCTCACTCCTCAGATCACAACGCAGTGATGTGGAAATCAACACTGACATGTGTGAGCATAAACACAGCACAAAACCAAGACGATGAATGTCTCTCTTAAGCTTTGTTTCCGAAATGTATGCCTAAAGATTGTTGCAAAATAAACAGGACATGGGCAAATAAAGACTAGGTGATGCAGTTCCTCCAATTTGCTACACTGCATCCAGCACAACAACATTCTTCAAGGAGTCACTGCAAAGAGTTGAGTTTTTTCAGCCTCTTTGGTGCAAATAATGTTCTGGGGGTGTTTGAATTATGTGGAAATGGGTTCTGTGGTTGGATGACAGTAAAGGTGAACCATAATGCCTACACTGAGCTGCTGGACAACCAGGCTTGGACATAACATTCATATTTCAGTATTCCAAGATTCAGTTCTCACCTTCACAGAGCTGCAAATGTGACTGATTGGCATGATGAATGTTCAGGAGCATTCACACATCTGGACTGGCCTGCAAGAGCCCCAGATTTGAATCCTCTTAAAACCCGTGGGACTGCCTGGAACATCCAGTAAGATGCCAGGGAAAGCATCCACCAAATCTGGCCCAACTGGCCAATTCTTAGATGCCGGAGTGGTTGACCATAGATGTGGCCTACATCCAGAAACTTGTCTAGTCTATGCAAATGCAATAATTATGGGTGCTCTTGGAGGTATTACATGCTATTCCATTTTTCTTACTATCTAAAGTCTCTAGAGTCTGGGAAAATCTCATGTGTATAAACAAAAAGGCCGAAATCCCCAAAATGGTCCCCAATCTAGTACCCTATATATCTTTTCTGTTCCTTGTGACCAAGTTCTCACAATCCCCAGCTACCACATCCATCTCCTCCCTGTTTCTTATACCTATGACCGTCCTGCCACAGACACAAAGTGCATCTGGCCTTCTAGCTACAGGTAGAAGCTCCCGTCCTTCAGAGTCACCCCTTTCAAAAGTTTTGTAGTCTATTTGGAGGCTTTGTAAAATAAAACCATGATAGTAACTTTGTCTTGGGGAAGACGACCAACAAATCTAGGTGTGGAGGAACTGTGGTCAGCACCAAGACGTGCAGTTTGTTGTAACGTGTCATAGGTTCAGAAGGCCTGGTGTCACTCCACCCCTACCCCTACAGTACCATCTGCAGGAACCGTGTGAGAATATTCAAGACGAACAGAATGGATGCACAGGACACCATTAGGAACCTCTACAGCTCCATGTAGTGACATCTGCCATGTATTAGCAAACATGGTGGCCCGACACCATACTGAGAGACTCTACTTCTGTATGTGTAGCTAAAAATATAAATATATTGATCATATCAGTCTAAATGTATCATCAGTTATTGATCCTGGTAACCATTATCTTCCTTCCCAACAGCATTCCAATCCCACACCTCCTTCTGGGTGCAGTTATTCTTCTGATGACTGTAAATTCCACTTTCAAAATTTGATCTGTCAGTGTCTTCAGTCCTCAAATAATCGTAAATGCTGCTTAAGGCATTGTAACACAGTAAAGGTGATGTAACACAGTGGAGCAAACTGGAATGAATCAGGTTCACGAGGTACAGCGGATGATGTCATGTTTTGTATTGTCTGCATTGAAAACAAGTCTAACAATATGCACTACCCCCAGATGTGTGACCACTGTGGAGTGGGATGTCGCAGTTGCTACACTACCTGTTGCTTTTACACTGGCGGAAAACCAGCAGGAACCAGTGGGGGCAAAATGGGGAAGATTCACACCATAATGAAGTCTTTGGTGCTGTTGAATGCCAAAACAGGAACGGAAAAACAAGAACAGGCAAGGAAAACAAACGGATCCTTGGCCCAGTGACCCGGCAGCGAGTACAGGTCAGGAAACCTCACCCCATTGCTCAGGGTCAGCTTATTACTGTACTCGACTGCCTGTCTTCTGCTGGCAAGCCATTAAACTAACTGGGAAAGGCATCCAGATGATCCATACTCCTTTATTTCGACAACTGATACTGCTATGCTAACTGGCATTCATAGCCAGCAGTTAAGCCACGCCTGCAAAGGACATCATCTCTCTCTCTCTTTACAAGCAAGGACTGGACACAACACATTCTGCATTTAAATTAGTTTCATGTTTGAGTCATTTTAATCACGTTCATGTCAAAAGAAACAAGCAGAGCCTAATGGGATGTCTAATAACGGCACTGCTAGATAAACGTCTGGTTCTGGAAGTGTGCAGATCCAGCAGAGTGGGTAGTTTCACTCCAGTGATCTCTGCAGACCTGATGATGCGCTGTAGTCTGTGGGTATCATGTTTGGTAGCTGCCCACACTGTGATGGACGTGGTGGTAACAGATTCTATGGTGGCAGTGTAGACCTGTACCATCAGCTCCTCGGACACAGGAAGTACATCCTCTATTGGGCTTTGTTGATAATGGAGCTGATGTTGCAGTGTTAGTGTTAGTGTTAGTGACTTCTCCTAGGGCTAACTGACAAAAGATGATTTAAGTATGAAGCTGAGATTTGACGTCTGGGTTTCACAGGTGCTGTAACCCCTAAAAAAAGACAAATACTGACAAACCTGTTCTTCTCCAGAAAGGTGAGTGTGAACCATGTGAACAACTTTCAGAAGACCTCAGAAGATGTAATATAGAAAGCTGGACAAGGCTACAAAGACATTGCTGGGTGATCTGGGAGTTCATCAATCCATGGTTTGAAAAATTGTCTACAATTAGAGGAAATTCATGGCTGATGCTACTCTTCCAAGAAGCGTTAAGATCCCTCCAAGAGCACAACAGGCAATCCTGAACGAAGTAAGAACCCAAGATTAACAGCAAAACCTCACATGGCCACTGTTAGGAAGCCAGAGCCAGAGTGGTGTTCATCACCAAGGAAGCTGCTGTTGTCCTGGCCCAAGCCCACCTGAATGTTCCACAGTGCTTCTGGGGAAATGTCTTAGGGACAGATCAGACAAAAGTGGAACCTTTCAGGAGAAATCCACAGTGCCATGTTTGGTGGAGACAAGGACACACTAACACAAACACCAAAATAACGCCATGCCAACCGTGAAGCATGGTGGAAGGAGCTTCATGCTTTGGGGCTGCTTTGCTGGCTCAGGGCCTCGACACCCTGTGAGCACTAAAGGAACAATGATCCCATCAAAGGTGCATCATAACATCATACAGAGGAATGTAAGGGCAGCAGTCCATGACCTCAAGCTGAAGAGATGCAGGGTGATGAACGAGACAGTGACTCAAGGCACACAAGTAAATCAGCTAAAGAGAAGAGGACTTGAGTCCTGAGCCGAACCCTGTCCAGATGCTGTGGTATGATCTGAAAAGCGCTGTGCACGTAACACTGTGCCAATCTTGTTTACGGTTAGATAAAGCATTTGGTGGAGGTGATGCTGCTAAAGTGGGATCTACAGGTTGTTCAGTTCAAAGGTTCAGTTATAGATGCTTGATGATCTCAATAACAGATATTAAAAATATTACTGTTAGTGTGTTATTGTTTGTTAGATTGTGTTTGGATGTAATTGTTTGCCTGTTTCTATAAATAACAGTAATAATAATAATCATAATAATGATAATAATTAGTCCCCTATCAGTCTCTATCACCTGTCAGGTACTAAACTGGGAAAATCTGCTTCATGCTACAGTGTACTGGTGAGCTGAAATTCACTACAGGAGTCTCTAAAACTCTGAGCTTAGTCTTTGTAACCTTATAGTTTAAGATTTTTTGCCACCTTCAGACAGCCTGTAACTGTATTTACTGAGTTTATTACTTTCGTTGCCATTTTTATTCATTTCAGTCTTTTATCATTCTTGCTTTTACTTTTTTCATTTTTCTTGATTTTTATTTTCCTCATTTTATCAGTATCTAACCTTTATTACTGTTTTTCTTTTTCATTTGTTTTTTATAATATAATACTATTATTATAAATATTTTTACTTATTAAATTTTTTAATATATCTATTTATTTAAGTATTTATATTAAATACGTAAATAAATACATTTATATTATTTAAGTTTATATTATTTAAGTATTTTATGTTAGTTATTTTTGCGTTCTTAATTAAATCATATTTCTTTTTTTTATTCTTATTTTATCTAGTTTGTTTTACTGTCAAATTCTTTATGATGGCTTTTTTTTTTTTTACTTCACTCAGATTACATTTTGTTTTCTTTTTTTAGTCCCTGTAGGAAGTAAATGCTCCGCTGAACTGAAAATGAGGGTCACCCTTAATTTACTTTCGAGTGAAAATAAAGATTGATTTATTGAATTGTTGGTTAGCCCAGGGTTTCTCAACCTGTGGGCCATAAAGTACCTTCTATATGCAGTTGTAGGCTGTGGTTTGTTATTAGTGTTAATATTAAGTATGTAATGAAAATATGTATATTAATGCACACATGTACTAATAAAACACGGCAGTATTAGACCAACATTTTCAGTTTCAGACAACATAATACAGTAGCATTTTTAGAGAAACTTTATTAATCAACGTTGATGTTATGTTTCTGGTGGGCCACTGAAGTTTGTAATTATTATCAAATGGGCCTTGGGACAGAAACGGTTAAGAGCCCCTGCCTTAGTCAATAACCAGACCTCAGTTTATTAGGAATCAGTGCAGGTCATTCCAAGTTTATTTATTTCCTGTAACTGTATAACACAACCACCTTCTATAGTTTGAGAGACTTCGAGATAAGATAAGGGGAAACCACCGTGTGTTTTACTCAGTCTGAAATGTGAGGTTCGCTGCACTGGCCTTTTTTGTTGGAGGGGGTGTTCATCAAGATTAACACTGCTTCTGGCTGGGCCTCTCACTGTTACCAAGCAACAATAACATCCAATCATCTTTAAAGTCGGTTGGTTAACTTATCAGTTGGTATTTTCTTGTGGCTCCCGCAGGGAGGTTGTGGGTTCAATCCCGACACAATGCATCCATCTCTAACATAGACTTTTTGCAGATTTTTTTGAGAAACTGAAAGTGAGCTTCCTGAAAAGAATGGAGGGTAGGTAAAGAGTGGATACGGCGGACACTGAAACCACGGTATTATATTTAGTGGCTCTGTTTAACGTGTGTTTTGTTTTCTTTTTCTTGACTCTAAAAAAATGAACTACTTGTACTTAAAGACGGTCTGACTGGAAACATATCGTCGCTGTCCAAAGAAAAACATGTATCTCCATTCTTGTTGATTTTTACTTTTATGCCTCATTTGATCCCATGAGCTGCTCTTTACACTGTGTGGAAACTTCATGAAGAACGGACCAACAGAAATGGCCCAGAATGGTTTGCAAATACGTCTGGTTCCATTGACATCCATTCAAATTAAATGTGGTTTTGGCCTCTCCTGTAAAGTTGCCATTTTGGAGATACGTGTTTTTCTTTGGACAGCGACGATATGAAGGGTGATTTCAGAATGCACGACAGGCACTATGTAGAAAAAGTCTTTCGAATTATAGCAAGAGCCAGAATGGCTTTTTCACTGACCTGCCCAAAAATGTATTTCTGCCTACGCCACTGCTCCAGACCCATCCCACTGATGCTGATCGCATATAGGCCAGCCAGAGCGTGAAGCGAAACATGTCGATTATTGCTGTAATTGTGGTATTGCTGTTATCTTGAGAGAGCATTTGCATATTGCGCAGGCTGGAGAAAAGAAACAACGATTATCAGTATTTTAATGCTCCACTTGCCTCCCTGGTGTAATGATCCAGATCTTCACGCCAGCCGATTCATTTACAAAGCACATCCAAGTTTTCTAGTTTTGTGGTCACAACTGTCCTCCCAACCTTATTCACATGAAGTCCTACATTAATAAGACCTCCATGTACACTCATCATTAAAAGAGTAGCTGCACCCAGAAGGAGGTGTAGGACTGCAGTGCTATGGGGAAGGAAGATAGAGGTTACCAGGATCAATAAATGATGATACATTTAGACTGATATGATCAATATTTATTGAGCTACACATACAGAAGTAGTGTTTCTCAGTATGGCGTCGGTCCACCACGTTTGCTAATGTGACATGGCGTCTTGGTATGGAGTTGTAGAGGTTCCTAATGGTGTCCTGTGATAATCCATCCCATGCAGCTTAAATATTTTCACACAGTTCCTCCAGATGGTGCGGTAGGGGTGGAGGTGGAGTGACACCCCTTATGAAACGATAATATATGGCAATGTATTGGAAAATATAGTGCAATATATTAAATAATATAATGTCATATATGGGAAACAAGTGCATATATTTTGCATATATTTATTTAGTGATAAATATATTACAATATATTGTATAATACATAAGGAATTGACGCTTTCCATATATTGTATGTATGGTAGTATCATATATATTTACTTATATATTGTAATATATTTCATTTTATATGTAATTCATTTATTTCTCCATATGTGTTGTATATAGACATCATATATATTATAGAATATTTCCATATGTGTGGCAATATACAGTATGTATATATATCTCACATATATAAAACTATATTTTATATATGTATAAATATATACAAATATATATGAAAATATATATTATACTACCATACATACAATATATGAAAAGCGGCAATTCCTTATGTATTATACAATATATTGTAATATATTTATCACTATATAAATATATGCAAAATATAAGCACTTGTTTCCCATATATGACATTATATTATTTAATATATTGCACTATATTTTCCAATACATTGCCATATATTATCGTTTCATAAGGGACCAGGCTTTGTGATGCTTGGTGACAACCATTCATCTTGGTGCTGACAACGGTTCCTCCACAAACGGATTAGTTGGGCGTCTCCACCAAGATAAAAGCGGGACTCGTCATTGAAGATGACCTGCTGTCAGTCTGAGTCACTCCATGACAGTCTGGCACGACACCACTGCAGTCTTTGGTGACGTTGACGTGGTTTCATAGGCAGTTGTTGTGCAATCGTCTGACAATGGTGCAGGTACTAACAGGATGACTTGGAGGCATCGCTGCTCATTGAATGTCCGCAGTTATGGCTGTTGGGTCAGTCAGGTACAGCGATAAGGCTTGTCCTTGCTTATGTCACATGTACGGCTGAATCATTAGGATGTCTCACAATCTCAGACCTACCCACCAAGTTTCAATCCTGTCGGTTGATTCCTTCTGGGTGCAGCTATTTGTGCAACCCTTCTTTTGACTATTAGTGTATTAGTCACCACTGCTGGTTCCACCATGGTAAAGAACTGAATATCCCTCTCTATAATGACCCAAATCACTGTGAGTGCATTTTTCAGACTGTAGGTCTGTCTGCCTTAGACATGCCTTTGGATCCGAGACCAAATTGGGACGTAACATAGATTCAGCAGTGTGGAGACCCAACACTAGCACAGCCGTGTGTCCTCATTACTGCATACCCGCTAATCGCATCTCTGTTTGTTTCCCTGGAGGCAGTGTCTGTTTATCAGTTGAGATGAAGTGAACGTGACAAAATGGTTGCTTAGCATCATTAAACCTCTGTGAGTCTTCATGGCATCTTCTCTTTTCTTTTTATACCTTCTATTCCTCCTGGATGACCTTGAACTTTCAAACACTGTACTCAATGTCAGTGGAAACTTCAAAAGGATGAGCTCTCCTCTCTCTCTGGCACATCCACAAAAGAGATACCAAAGATCTGCCAGCTTAAAGGTACTTTGATGCTGACTTTTATCATAGGAATATTCAACACTGCCTGTGTAGGTGATGGAGTTACTTGTCTCCTTGTGTTCGGCTGAAAAGCCTCATCTTTTGGAACGATAATAAGCCTTTTCAACCAAAACAAACGTGTTTTAAATTGGTTCTGTTCGGACTTCGTACCTCGGTGCTATTCAGGGCACTAGCCTGCATCTGCACCAGTGTTTTTGGAACCAATGAATGTCAAAGGATACGACATTGACATCAACGGCGATAGTAAACAGTAGGAACAAGATGGCGGAGTGTATAGATTATCTGCAAGCTGTTGTGCTTCTTTAATGGATTTGTTTATATCCCAAAAGCCAGCACCATCAAAAACTGGTGATGAAAAGTTGTAGAGGAGGTTCTTCAGCAATTTATTGGTAGCCCTTTTCGACCAGTGCTCAGTAAGTAACCCCAAATTAGTTTGTTCCCAGCTGGAACCAAAGAATAGTAGTTTCTTCAGCATGAACCGTGACAACATCTGTGGGCATGTCAGTTGTTGAGGGATAATGAAAGCAATAATGGCCACAACCAGAAGAACCTGCTAAAGAACCTACGTCTACGTCTTCTTATCACCAGTAGGTAATATGTGCTTGATTTCTGGATCTAAATAAACATCTGGAATAACATCACAAATGCTCACAGGTAATCTATATGCTCCTCCATCTTGGTACTAACGTTTACTACCACTGTGCAGCACCTTCTGTGGACACTGATGTCGTCCTATAACGTTGGTCCTTTGGTTCCAATCAAAGCTGCTGCAAACACAAACTGGTTCCTTGAAAAGCATCAAAGTTCTACAAACCTGATCAGAAACAGTTTCAGAACCAGAGGTCTTTGGGTTAGAAAGAGGTATGGGTGTCGCCATTGTTGCCTTCTATGTCCTCAAGAACAGACACGCCCACAGATGAAGAGTCTACTATTTTTTGGTTCCAGCTGGGAAGCAGCCTATCCAGTACCGAACCTATTTATTATTGGTGGAACCAAATGGTTCTAAACTAGGTTCACAAACCATATCGAGACCTGTTCTGCGTTGGTGGAAAAGGGCTAACTGCGTGCTGTGCATTCTGTACTTGTTCTAAATGAATTATTAAGTTAAGCTTTGAGCACCAAAGATCCAAAAACCAAACAGGAGGTGGCACCCTGAGCCTTCTCAGTGCCACTGTGCTTCCTCAAGCAGTGGAAGTATGCATGTGGGTGAGTTAATGTACTTAATAATGCTCTCATTTATGGCCGTTTGATATAACCCAGCTGGCTTTTCTCCACACTGAAAGCCCAGATGGAGAAAACATTCTGGCATTAAGACAAGAGAAGCATGGCTGTGCATATTTATGTAATGCTGTGTGATACTGGGACTATTTCTAGCACATTAGTGTCACAAAAACACAATATATACACTACCAGTTAAAATAAAGACAAACTTAAATAAAGGGATGGTTTTAGTCATCCTGCCTAGAGGCTTACACTGAATAGTTCCAACTGATGAGGTGTCCGACACAGTACACAGTACAGCCATATCTGTAATATACAGTATATATATATGTATACGTGTGTGTGTGTGTGTGTGTGTGTGTGTGTGTGTGTAGCTCAATGTTTTATGTTTGTTTATCCGACACTCCCACACTTCCAATCCCACACTTCCTTCTGGGTGCAGTTATTGTTATGATGATGATGTGTGTGTGTGTATGTGTGTGTACGTGAGTGTGTGTGTGTGTACGTGTGTGTGCGTGCGTGTACATACATGTGTGTGTACATACATGTGTGTGTGCGTACGTGTGTGTGCGTGTGTGTGTGTGCGTACGTTTGTGTGTGTACATACGTGTGTGTGTGTGTGTGTGTGAGTGTGTACATACGTGTGTGTGTGAGTGTGTACGTACGTGTGTGTGTGTTTGTGTACATACGTGTGTGTGTGTGTGTACGTGTGTGTGTACATACGTGTGTGTGTGTGTGTGTGTGTGTGTACGTGTGCACGTACGTGTGTGTGTACGTACGTGTGTGTGTGCGTGCCTGTGCGTGTATGTGTGTACGTACGTGTGTGTGCGTGTGTGTGTACGTGTTCGTGCGTACGTGTGTGTGTGCGTGCGTACGTACGTGTGTGTATGTACGTGTGTTCGTGTGTATGTGTGTGTGTGTACATACATGTGTGTCTGTGTGTATGTGTGTGTGTACGTACATGTGTGCGTGTGTGTGTACGTGTTCGTGTGTACGTGTGTGTGTGTGTGTGTACATACGTGTGTGTCTGTGTGTATGTGTGTGTGTACGTACATGTGTGTGCGTGCCTGTACGTGTGTGTGTGTGTGTGTGTGTGTGTGTGTGTGTGTGTAATATTTCATTAGTGTTTACTCCTTTCTGTCAATATTAGGATTATTGAGACACCACTTAAGCATTTAGTAAGGACTATAAACTATTTAATAATAGTCTAAAGTTATTATAATTAATAATACAAAGAATAAAATGAATGATTCATTACTACATTACCTAACTACTGAGCAATGCTTAAGTAGTGTTTATAGATGTAAGCTATGGTACTATAAAGTGTTCCCATGTTAATAAAGGAAAGGAGCAGATTGTCCAGCAGAACCTGTCATGGCGCGTTTGTCTTAGAGCGTTAATGACAGTATGATAGCACCATAGATGAATGAAAAGCAAGCAAGTCATAACTCCCACTTCACTAAAATAATTAGACCGCTTCCAAAAGTGAATAAGAGAACGTGATTCAGTCGAGCATTAAGCTAAGCCACAGAGTCAGATAATTGGATTTAACCACGTAAAATTTTAGGCTTATTAAATCCCCAGGCTTATTATTTACTGACTACACGGACTACAATACAAACGAGCTGCGGTACACAAAGTTATAGACACGCGTAATAAATCTGGGGTTAAAGATTACCCACAGCTCTCGCTGACCATGAAAAGAGGAAAACAACATGCTTAGCCGTCCTCCCCCAGGGACGTCCTTAAGGATGGACGTGCTTCTGCTGCTCCTTTGGGACTCCAATCTGGTGTGGAAGTGAATGTGCCGGTCTGATTCTGAGATATTACCTGGAATTGGGATCTTACCTGGTTACTGACTCTAATGATCAAACTCAGTGAACTCTCGCTGACAGCCCTCTTTGGTGGAGTATTGGTGTTGTTTTTAATGAGGACGTCTAAAAGATTGAGACAGAAAGAAGTGGTGGTTATTTGAAAGAGTTAAGGACTAGTCAAGCAAAGCCGATTACGTATGGTCCATTAACCAAGACTCTCACATAATCAGGCTTCATGATCAGCTGGATTCAACTGAGCTGTATGCTGGGCTTTGCACATCTGCTCGTCCAGTGTTTCTTCTGATATCAAGGATGTTTCAAGGACGTTTAGAGGGAGTTTGTCCTATTCTTTGCTATAGTGACAATATAACTCTTCTAAGAAGGCTTTACACTAGATACTGGAACATTGCTGTGGGGATTTTATTGTATCCAACCACAAGAGCATTATTGAGGTTAAGCGTTGATGTTAGATGATCAGTTCTGGATCACTCCAACTCATCCCAAAGGTATTGGATGAAGCTTAATCGCTCCAGAAAACAAAGCTGGACTGCTATACAGCCCACAGCTGAAGCTAATGATAGATGTTAATTTGAATACACTGCCAAACAAACTATGATCTATGATCAACATGACCTTTGATATACTTAGAAAATGAATCTTTTTTAAGAATTTAAGAATTATGTCTCATACCGTACCAGAGAACAAAATATCTCCTGAAAAAGGAATGCCTTTTAACTGGAAATGAAAAAATAAAGAGTGGTATCTGACTTTGGCATGGTACTAGAGTTATCTTGTGGTGTGTCGTGATCGGTTCCATACGACAGTTCCATAGAAATAGTGTATGAAAGGTTTCAAGTGGATATAGATTGCTCAGGTATGAATTGAATTCACTCAGACATGAATGGTGTAATGATTACTAAAATTAATAACATCATTAAATCAAATGAATAAGAGAGAAAGTTCAGTTTCAAAGTCTGGAGCAAAGTTTTAATGGGCTGATTAAAAGTCCACCCCGTATCAAAGTCTTTGAAATCAATCCCTAAAGAAGCAGCAATAAAGACTTTTCTGCACTTGAGACATCCCAGTAATCCCAACAGGGAATGGTTCTGATTAAAACAGTCGAGACAGGCCATGAGTCACGGTTCAGAGTGAGATTTCTGACGTGCAAATGAAGGCTTTTGATTTACAGTCTAATGATGCACCAAAAAGTAACATAGTCACTTTCACTTACTCATACTCTAGGTCTAACCTTAAGTAGTGTTATTATTGATCATCATTTTATCTCATTTGTATATATATTTATTTATTTTGTGGTTTTAAATTTTAAAACCTTTTTTTTAAACTTACTCCTTATTTTCCAAAAAACAGAGTTTTAGTTTAATTTTTAGTATTTGAATATTTTGTCACAAAATGGTGCATAACTCCAAATTTAACTTTCTCATTTTCTGATGGGTTTAATAATGCAAACTTCACTAAGAAGAAGTAGACTGTGTTCAGCTGTATTGCTTAAAGACATCGGCATGGCGTTATTTAATGATCTCCCCATTAAATTACTAAATAGAAATTTAAAAAAATAAAAGGAACTATTACTAAACGATGTTCCAATCACATTACTCATCAACATCAGCATCACATTATTCAGACATTGCCATGACGTTACTCAAAGACATTGCCATCATTACCATATGATTTTTCCATAACATTTCATCAGCATCATAATACTGAAAGACATCACCATCACATTACTGAAAGACACCCCCGCAAAGACATCACCATCACTTTACCAAAAGACATCACCATCACTTTACTGAAAGACATCACCATCACTTTACTGAAAGACATCACCATCACTTTAACAAAAGACATCACCATCACTTTACTGAAAGACATCACCATCACTTTACTGAAAGACACCCCCCCAGAGACATCACCATCACTTTACTGAAAGACATCCCCCCGGAGACATCACCATCACTTTACTGAAAGACACCCCCAAAAACATCACCATCACTTTACTGAAAGACACCCCCAAAGACATCACCATCACTTTACTGAAAGACATCACCATCACTTTACTGAAAGACATCACCATCACTTTACTGAGACACCCCCAAAGACATCACCATCACTTTACTGAAAGACATCACCATCACTTTACTGAAAGACACCCCCCCAAAGACATCACCATCACTTTACTGAAAGACATCACCATCACTTTACTGAAAGACATCACCATCACTTTACTGAAAGACACCCCCCCAGAGACATCACCATCACTTTACTGAAAGACATCACCATCACTTTACTGAAAGACACCCGAAAAGGCATCACCATCACATTACTCATAGTCCCTGGTGTAGCGTGTGCCTAGAACTGATTTGATCACTCAAGCTGTGAAATGTGTTGACTGAAGTGCAAGATTAGCAGGCTTGTTGCTTTGTGCTTGCCATTTGATGCTGTAGTGCACTAACACCTCCAGTAAGCACCAATCTCCTCCAGTAAGTAAGTGAGATCAGCAGGCTGGGTCAAGAATCATTTCACAGCATCTCATAGCGCAGCAAGGAGTCCCATAGGATTACTGCGGAGTGGCATTTCCAGATAATTTATGAACCCTCTTCAGCACAGAGTCCTGCGAGAGGCTCAGCATGTTAAACTGCTGACGTGTCTTTAGCTTCCACCACACAAAGCTGATTCCAGCAGATGCTGCTCTCAGGCATGTTTGAAGTCAATGGGTATTGGATTCAATGGCTTAGAGTCTTATACGGCACAGATTTACGGTTGGCTACTTTATCCCAATGGTCTTGTTTTTTTATATATATCTTTGTTAATGCTTACAAATAGAGTTCCAGGCAAAGTTTTGACACAGCTACTCATAGAGGGATCTTCTTATTTGTAGATGAAGACATCCAACTATACAATAGCACTCATGGAACTATACAGTAAGCAAGGATGGGGCTTACCACTGTCCCTGACTGACCCGACCATTACAGAAATTCAGCAAGCAGTGATGCCTCCATGAATCATCCTGTTAGTGCCAGCACCACTGTCAGACGTCTGCACAACACAGACCGCTATGAAGACTGTCCTTTGCATCACATCAGCATCACCAAAGACTGCAATGGTGTTGTGCCAGACATTCCTGGTGTGACTCAGAATGGCAGCTGGTCATCTTCAGTGCTTTTGTCTTGGTGGAGACAACCAACAAATTTGTCTGTGGAGGCACCATGGTCGGCACCAAGATGAACAGTTTGCCGGCACACATCCTGAAGACCTGATGTCACTCTGTTTCCACCCCTACCACACAATCTGCAGGAGCTGCGTGAGAATATTCATATGTGTACCACTGAACCACTTGCTATGTGTAATGTGGATGAGAGCAAAGAAACGCCAGGAAGCATAACATCCGCCAACAAACGCCACAGTCGTGTGGTTCCTATCACCACCACTTTAAATAATACTGACCCTAAAGCTGAGCTGAATGACTTTACATCAGCGGTCACCAACCCTCTTCCTGAGGAGCTACCATTCCTGCAGAGCTGTATGTCACATGCAATACACCAAATGTTTTCAGTGGGTGACGAGTCTAACCTACTGACTCTTGTACACGGAGCTATCCTGCTGTAACACTTCCAGAATGTGATTGCCGAAGACCTTCCCATCCCTAGTCGGGAGCATACGTTGCTCCAAAACCCATATATTGTGTTTAGTATTAATGGAAGCTCACAGATGTGCAGGTCACCATGTGCACTAATGTCACCCATACCATCACGCATGCTGGCGTTTGAACTGTGCGCTGATAACAAGCCGGATGTTCCATAGGCCAACAGCGGGAGTGAAAATGTGGTGAACGGTAAACACAGAGATTAGCTAACAACACAGCAGCTGCCAGCTGATATGTGGAAAAGGCTGACGCCCTCTGAAGCCCAGGGAGAAAGAAAGAAGAGGAGAGGAGAGGAGGAAAGACGGTGAAGGACAGAGGTAATGATGAATGAATACTTTATCTGGTGTGTAGTAATAGTTACCGTCAGACACTTGAAGCAAAGTTAGCTAGCTCGCTAATGTTGGCTAATTAAATAAGTAGCTAGCTAGCTAGCAAGAGTTAGCCTTAGTTCCTTCCTCCCTAAATCTGCTAGGAAAAGCTGGAAAGACTGTTAAGGTGTAATGATGGGAAATAACCTTCATCATTTAGAGAAATACTTTTTATCTCTTTAGTTTTTGCACAGTTTAAAAGCTCTTTTTTAATTTAGTGAATATTAGTGATGAACAGACTAATAAAATTATCCTAAATTGAAAATCTTGTTCTATCAGTCTCCACTCCAGGTTAAGAAAAGCTGAACCTCCTGTAAAGCTCCTTGGAGGTTTTTAAGGACTGTATAATTCCATGAGTGCTATTTTATAGTTTCATTTTTTTTATTCTACAGTAAAGCATTAAGATAAACATGAAGAGTGCCTCCTATGATTACCTGTGTCTAAACTTTTTACTAGTGGCATAATTTAGTTTTTTTCCCCAGTATTTTTTCACAACTTTTGTTGTTTTGTTGCTCCGTTTTGGAAACATTTTCCTGAGATTAAATTCAAAGGTTTCAACATTTAACATGTTGTCTTTGTACTTTCTGTGATGCTTTATTAAATGTAGGGTTTAAATGATGTTCCCATCTTCGCATTCCGTTTTATTAATATTTTACATCGTGTTCCAGCTTTTTTAGAAATGTAGTAGCTCCAGTCCGCTTTTACCTGCAAAGAACCAAAAAGAAAATTCCTTTTTTCAAAAGTGTCACCAAATGTTCGACCTCACTTTAACAACCCAGGTCTAAAAGATCTTGTATTTAGACTTGATTTAAATAAGTTCTTTGGTATCTGCAAATATCAGAATGTTCTGGATAAGTACACAAACTGTTTCTACACTCCTCTGAAAAGCCGGCAGCTCCACATTTCTAATAGAGCTCGTCTAAATGTGGCCCGGAACAAACTGTCTCAGCAGTTTTTTGTCACTGATATTTTGTCGAGTAACCTGAAGATGCACTCGCACAGCGTTTAATGTTATGATGTGCTCTCCTGAGTGAAGCACTCTTTCTGCAGCTGCATATCGTGTGGAAGCTGTTCTTAACACAGAGGAATATATGTTTCTTATATTGACCATATTGCAATTTCAAATAGGAAAAAAAATAAGGGCTGTCAAAAGTGTCTACACGCATTTACTTCACAACAAACGAGTGGAGCCTAAAACCAAAAAGTCAAACCCAAAATGCCATTCAGCCAGTTAACAATGACAACTGTAAATAAGACATTGCAACAGTAGCAAACCTGCAGAATATGACAGGGTTTTGCTGCTTTTTCTAGAAAAATCAACCACTTCTGCCATCTAGTGACCCACACTGTTACTAACACAGACAGGGCGTAGTATGTTCTTACAGCTGACTTGAATTTCTACTATGCTTTATTTATAGGCCCATCTACATAGGCAAGGCAAGGCAAGTTTATTCATATAGCACCTTTCATACACAAGGGCAGTTCAAAGTGCTTCACATAAAAGGGAGAAAATATAAATTACACATAAAAACAAAATATAAACAAAATAAATCATTTAAAAACCATTAAAATATCATTAATATTGTTAATCATTAAAATTATTAAATACAATATAAATAAAAGTAAGCGTTAGAATGAGGGGGGGAAAAACTAGGGTCTTCCTAAACTTCAAACACCAAATTCATGAAGCAACACTTTAATATTTATTTTGGATAATAATTGCAAGATGGGTTTTAAGCAGTAAGTAATATTATACTGACATGAAGGGCCATAAATGAACAAATCTGTCGTTTGTTCCATGTACAATGTGCTGATATGAACCATGGTACCAGAGTAAAACAACTTATTGGGTCAAAACCTGCCTTATTATACACTATACAGTAACTTCTTGAATCGGAAGCAAACCATATGAAGCGTTTAACGCCTCTAATACCGCGACTTTCTCACAGAAAGCTATTTCGCTATCTCAGTTTGGTCCCCAAAGTAGCCTCCAAAAGAATTCACCACTATTATACCATTAAAAATCTTATACACCAAACAGTAGGTGAGCTTGATTTCTGCATGGATTACTAATTATGACAATCATATGATCCATATAATAATCACAGCCAAACACGACCTAAATAAATAAATAACAGACAAGCGGTTGTACTTTTTGGGTCTTTTACTGAGCACAGTGAGGAGCATCCTCAGTGCAGCTAATAAAAATAAGGGACCCTCTGTGTTAGGGACTGATTGGTGTGGGAGACATTCCAGGACTACTACTGTCCCTAGGTGAGGGCATCCTGTTAAGATCACTCCAACAGGCCACAATAAATTTAAAGGTGCACTGAAACATTATATAGGAGGTGTCAGGCGTTGGGACCCTTCCGTCTGGGGACTACACTACCCATGATTCCCTTCTCCTTGACTACAACATCACGAGTGCTGTCTCCACCAATCAGCAACAGCTTCCCTGCCCTGCTTCACCAGAGTGCTGATTAACCTCACCTGTCTTATATTCACTTGTGGTGTGTGCATATACCTGCCCTTGTCTGTAAGCATTGCCGACCCTAGTCTTGCTCACTAAGCGGTTTTCTAGTTTTATCTGTTTATCTGTATTCTCATGTGTGACTCTCTTCTGCCTTTGGTTTTCGTCTTTTGATTCTCCCTCTTGTTGGAACGCCTGGTTTCTTATTGTCCTGGTTTTGACCCTAGCTTGTATCTTGTCTGGTTCATCAATCCAGCGCTTCAGGAGAATGTAAGGGCACAAGTCAATGACCTCAAACTGAAGAGAAGTGGGATGATGCAGTAAGACAATGACCCAAGTAAATCTAAAATACAGAAGAGTTTGTGAGTTTTGGAATGGCCAAGTCAGAGTCCTGACCTTAACCCTATAGAGATGCTGTGGTATGACCTGAAGAGGGGGCTGTGCAAGCAAGGCATCCCAGAAATACTGATGAACTGGAACACATGTGCAGGAAGGCATGGTCCAGAAGTTCTCCTCCAAACTGCATATCTTATTAGCTGGTAAGGAAGCGTTTACTGGAGGTGATGACTGCCAATGGGGGCTCTACAGGTTATTAAATTCAAGGGTTCACTTACTCTTTCTAGCCTGCACTGTGGATGTGACTCAGTGTTCTCAATAGCAGTCATGAAAAGTACAAGTGATGTGTGTTAGTAGTTGAGTTAGACTTTATTTTCCTATAATTGTGACGATTAGGCCACATTTTAACAGGAATTAATGAAGAGAGTAGCTCAAATAGCCCAAATAATCCCAAATGGTTCACTTAAACATTGTACATACAGTACTGTGCAAATGTCCAGGAGACCACTCGTCTTTAATTTCCAGTCACAATGCTCATTAAGTACAAGTTCTTTTTTTCTGGGGATATTTCTGAGAAGTGATTCTGAGAACCACTTGCATAAGGAAGGAGAAAGTGAGAACAAATGAGTGAGAAAACATTTCAAACAATTAATAAAGGAGAAAACTGGACCTCTGACCACCTGGAAGACTTGGTAGACCCACCAAAACTGTCCCCATCTGATAAACAGCACCCAAAGCTTTCATCGTTGAGGGTGGTGAGAACATCAATCTCCACTCTTGCTTCCGATCTGAGAAAACCCACAGGTGTTTTTGTCCATCCTCCCAATGTAAGAAGGACCCTCGATGCTATGGAGGTCCGGAAAGATGTGTAGCTGTTCAAGAAGCTCCTCACTGAGAAAAGAAAACAGACACACCAAACAAAGAAGCTGCTGCTGGTGTTCTCAGAACAATAGACAGACTGACCACCCCAGAGCCCAGATTTCAACATCACTGAATGTGTTTGGAGAAGCAGAAATGCTAAGTCAGCTTTATGCTGAACTTTGGAGGTGTGGCTGCAAAAAAAAAAAAACTGAGAGAAATGAATAGAAGCTATAATAAAGGTAAATAGTAGATACACTAAATATATACCATGTATAAAGCATATTGTCCTGATAAACATATAACATGTACTTAATGGCCATAACTGGGAAATTAATAAACAACCTTACTGATTAAATCCGACTCAATGCAGAACAAAAGTACAGCCTTAGCTCAGGCACACTGTATGTATTGGGTGAAGTTATGTTGTGCACAGAGGAGGCTTTTTAGGAGGTTTATTAACCAAAAAGACGAGGCCGAAGTCAAAAAACAAGCAAAGGGTCAAATACAAAAGGCAAATAAAACACAAAAGGGAGATTCAAAATCGAAGACCAAAAGTCAAACACACAGACAGACTTTCACAAAGAGATGATAACAGTAAGGCTTGGCATGTACTGGACAAACAGATACCGTACTTTGATCCTTCTACATCTTAAATAGACCACAAAACACGTGACACTAATCAGCAATCAGGTGAGGGCGATCTGGGATTGGGTGCTGGCTGCCTACTGGAGGTCACATTCTGGAAAAAGGGAGTCCCCAGTGGTTAGGGTAAGTACTGAGCTAGAGGAATGCTTGACACACAGAAAGATCCCAAATAAATAATAAAAATTAAACATCCCAAAAATAAATAAAAATCCATAAAAAAAAACTACCAGACATGGTTTAGATACACTGGGTGGGCAGAGGCCAATCTGGTATCAGTCATACTACTAACAAGGCTTTTTAATTTTTTTAGGTGGAGGGTGCATGTGATTTCTAGCCCAGTAGATGGCAGCATGGGTAAAAACATTTGCACATACACACTCTGGAAATACAGTACCAACACCGTTACTGTGGTGGTACCGTCATGAGTACCTCTATACAACCTTAAGCTGGGGAACATATTAGAACAATATGTCCACAGGTTGCACAGCTGCCATTTTAACAAAGACATTTCAAGTGTTTTGATACGAAATCCTCCATTTTAGAGAAAAAGACTCAAATATGTTCACAGTGGTGAAGATGGAAATCACATGAGGAGTTTAATCTGATTTAATGGACATTCATGAAAAGTTATTACATGGTTATTACAATAATCATTAATGCACTGCCTGACGATGTGTGACCCCCCTCTTTCGGTTTGCTGTTTCCCGCCCCGACCAATGATCGTCACACAGCTGGGATGATGCAGTTTTTTATTAGCCACCTGTAATGGGCATGGCAACCACAGTGTCACCCTTTTGTACGTGCCTCGGTCAGCATACAACACGGCAGCAAGCAAAAACTCTACAGCCCAGGAATTCATTGGTCTAAATATTTCCAAAGTAAACCAATGTCACAGGAGATACAGTACTTCAGTTACCTTTACAAAGTGCTTTGATCGTATAGTGGTAAAAGTGCTTGTGTTATCAGAAATATACATGTCTAGATTTACATCAGACAATGTCAACATTTATCATTTCTCACTACAACATCCTTTTATTGACTTAATGGAAAACAAATAAAACCAAAGCATGAAATAATGCCCTCTGGCGGCGAATGAAAATATAGCAACCAGACCATACGGTGGAGCTAAGAACAAGCTAGCTAAACTAGCTAGCACGGCTCTGCCTACTAATTAATACTGCTCTATATACATTTTAACTGAAATAAAACATAACTGTAATGGGCATGGCAACCACAGTGTCAGCCTTTTGTACGTGCCTCGGTCAGCATATAACTAGAGAACAGGCTAGCGTTAGCATAATTACAGTTCAGCTTCGAATTTATAACTCTTTAAAATGAGCATTTTAGAGAAGCCCAATTCGATATACTGGTCTCTGTTACATGTATTTCAAGACAGGAGGAACAAATGTGGAATGTTACAACACTTTACAGAGTTATTCAATGTTTTATTTAGCTAAACTGACGGAGCTGAACATACCACAGTAGCAAGCAAACACTCTACTGCCGAGGCAGCGCCGAAACACCTATATATATATATTACAGTCGCAATACGCTGACCGACCAGTAGGGGGTGCCAAACCCATTTAGCAGGAATTTCATAACTATCTTTAAGTACAACTATTGTACACCGTTACACATGTACCAATGATGGAACCCAAAATAATCACACTGCTCAAGTGTACTTCATTCTTCTTCTAAACCACTTAACCTCCTGGGTCATGGTGGGTGCTGGAGCCTATCCCAGTTCTCATTGAGCAAAAGGCAACCTAAACAGGCAGACTGGTAGTCCATCACATGGCAGACACACCGACATGCACATTAACACCTAGTGGGCAATTAGGCATCTCCGATTCACCTGACTGCATGGGGAGAACATAGCAAGGAACCCAGATGCCCCAGTCAGGAATCAAACCCAAGCGCTTCTTGCTGTGAGGAGACAATCCAACCCACTGTGCCGCCATGCCAACCCTTATTATGTGCCTGAGCCCCTAATAGCCACTTGCAGCTGTATTGACCAGTGTGAACTGGTTTCATGCAGTTGGAAAACCACTTTCAGATGGATGTATTGAAGCATGTCTACACCTACTTTTACTCATGCTTGCTGAACACCATGTGTTGATCTTCACAATTTATGTCAGCCTTATTTAACCTCTTTCATCTGCAAGCTATTTTCAACTCCGGGTCAGTTCTGGGCTCAACCGCCTTCAGTTGGCAGAACATTCTAGATCTGTACTGGACTCCCAGATCTGTAATGAAAGTCCCATCAGTGCTGCAGAGCTGGACACACTCAAACCACCAGGGCTGGCATCTACAATCAGTCCCGTGTTCAAAGGCTCTTGAAAGTAGTCATTGCCAATAGACATTGGAAATCCTTTCTTTAACCCTAACAAGTCTGTTTTTGTCCTTTACCTCGTTCAAAATTTGTCCTCTGAGGATGCTGGTGAGCAGGCATGTCCACGCTGGTGGTCAGTGAGCATGAATGTCCATGGTGATGATCGGTGAGCAGGCATGTCCATGGTGGTTGTTAGTGAGCATGCATGACCACAGTGGTTCTTAGTGAGCATGCATGCATGTCCATGAGTGGTTCTTAGTAAGCATGCATGACCACGGTGGTTCTCAGTGTGCGTGCATGACCACGGTGGTTCTTAGTGAACATGCATGTCCGTGGTTGTTGTTAGTGAGCATGCATGTCCACGGTGGTTCTCAGTGAGCATGCATGACCACGGTGGTTCTTAGTGACCATGCATGTCTGTGGTGGTTCTCAGTGTGCTTGCATGTCCATGGTGGTTGTTAGTGAGCATGCATGACCACAGTGGTTCTTAGTGAGCATGCATGCATGTCCATGGTGGTTCTCAGTGAGCATGCATGACCATGGTGGTTCTTAGTGAGCATGCATGCATGTCCATGGTGGTTCTCAGTGAGCATGCATGTCCACGGTGGTTCTCAGTGAGCATGCATGACCACGGTGGTTCTTAGTGACCATGCATGTCCGTGGTGGTTCTCAGTGTGCATGCATGTCCATGGTGGTTGTTAGTGAGCATGCATGACCATGGTGGTTCTTAGTGAGCATGCATGCATGTCCATGGTGGTTCTCAGTGAGCATGCATGACCATGGTGGTTCTTAGTGAGCATGCATGTCAACAGTGGTGGTTAGTGAGCATGCATGTCCATGGTGGTGGTTGGTAAGCATGCATGTCCACGGTGTGGTCAGTGAGCATGCATGCCCACGGTGGTGGTTAGAAACACATTTTCACAATCCACTTTAGGTCTTCATTAGGATTGTGAAGAGATCTCAATCCATAGGTGGTTTTGGACCCAGTGAGTCTAACTGTGCTAATCTAGAATCAGTATTTGCGACAATGGACATCCAAAATATGATTGGCAGTACTTTTGTTTTTCAGGTGCTTTTATAGTTCCCAGTAAATCACACTCTGCAATAAGCAGAGACCTGAATGTGGTTTGGCTAAGTAGTAAGAAGTCTAATGTTGATTTAGGTGCCTATTGAGTTCTAGTGTTTGTCATGTTAGACTCACAGCACCAGTTCTAAACTAAAGAGGCTGAACAATTTTAGTTTATCGAGGAATACTGTATACATAATGAACAATAACTACAAGTTAAGGCTGTGTTATAAAGAGTTTATAGTGACTTGCCAAGTAACTGTTTGCGTTAGGTAATGTAGGTTATTAACCGTAGTAGATCAGGATATAATCTACAAGCTCATGTCACGCTACAGGCCATGCTGTTCACAGCTATGTTCAAGTGGCCACAAAAGTTAATCATAACCAGGTAATACAGTTCCTGCTAAATCTTTACATAAGAAGAAGACTGCACGTTATCTCAGCTGCTGAGGAAATCTTTGCTCCCCCTATCTCCTCCCGTGTTTATGTTGTACAGATAACAGGGTCTGCTTAGGGGAGAAAATTATGAATTCCCTAGAAACAGGCCAAAGAGGAAAAGTCACCCATTAGAGCATCCCGGGCAAGTCACCATTATCTGGCTTGTCTCTTTACCATGGGTGAAAAATAGCAAGACCAAGATGGCAACAGCTGCTCTTAAATCTTTACACTTTATAAAGCAGAAGTATATGACCTAATAAAGTCAGGTTCCATAACAAGTTACTCTGGATGGACAAATATACCAGAACCTTGTTACAGTGCATTATAACCTTCATACAAACCTTATATTCTAACATTACAGCCATGGTATCATACTTTATATGTGTAATGCATATAACTATCCTCACAATTATGCAAGTTAATACCAGACATTATAAGCTACTATGCGTGCCATATAGGTGTGTAGTAACTACATACATCAAGTACATTTACTTTCTGTGAGTGGTTCTTAGTAATGAGTAGTTCTTAGTGAGCATGCATGACCATGGTGGTTCTTAGTGACCATGCATGTCCATGGTGGTCCTCAGTGTGCATGCATGTCCACAGTGGTTCTTAGTGACCATGCATGTCCATGGTGGTCCTCAGTATTCGTACTTCAGTTAAATATTGATGGATTTGTATCTGTGTATCATAGCACTGCCTTTACTTTAACCCAAGCACCACTGCTAGGTTGCCTTTTGCACGGGCAGCCAGTATTGAACACTGATGTGAAGTGGCAATTGATTTTGTAAAAAATAAAATAAATAAACTGTGAGTGCAGCCTGCTAACTCACTAGCCTCGAACCTCGAAGTTCCTTTACACGCGACACGTGTAAATAAATAAAACGTCTTTAATCCAAACTTTTCCTGTAGTTTGTATCTTTACTATGAACATCAATTAATACAAAACAAAAGATGAATTCTTGACTTAAAATTAAATAACGTGACGGTCAAAAGACTGTGATGCTCTATGGCTCGAGGCTTCTGCTCTTCTATGCGTGTCCACGCTTTTATACCAGACTCAGGAGCCAATCAGATTGCATCACAAACAAAACCAATATATTTCTAAGTTCTTATATCATTCAAATGCCAAAGCTTCAAATATTCATACATTATAAATATAACTCAAGTTCTGGTACAGCATATCAATACAACATTTATAATATGTATTTAAATCAAAACACACAATAAATGGCTCCAACATAAACAATTAAATACATAGCACTACACACACACACACACACACACACACACACACACACACACACACATATATTTGTGTATATATATATATATATATATATATATATATATATATATACTTATATATATAGTTAATTTTTTATTTATGTATTGTTTGGTATGTACTGATTTTACACCCCCCACCCCCTCTCTTCTTTCCCTCTGTATTTTCCCTCTCTATATTTGTGCTAGTGAAGTAGCTGTGCATCTGTGTATGTGTTGTTTTAAAAATATATTTCATCCCTGTTTTATTTTTTTGGGTTTTATTTTAATCTGTTTTGTCGTCAACAACATATATACTGCCTTGTTATTGGTCAGATCTCTTTCTACAGAGCTTTAGCATTTCCTATTAGACCAATATTAATAAAAATAGAAAAACTGAAGTGTACAAACCTCAGTTCCTGCACGGAGAGAGGCTGGATTTACTAAGACCTTCCACTGCAGTTTTATAAGTTACTCAGTACCTCAGTAGTTTCTTTGATCTGATGATTTTGTACTTTTACCCAGGTTTCTGTATATAAAGAAACTTTATCCGAGTATAAACATTTACTGGAGTATTGATTTAGACTACTGCCTTGTGACTACAGAATTCCTAGGAAGTATTCCCCTCAAAATGCCACGGAAAACTAATATAGATTATTTGATGATACAGCATCACACGGAAGTATAAATGATCAATTCACGGATCGGATTCCGAAGAGGGCGAGGATGTTTACCTGCTGATGTAACAAACGATTTGGTGCCATATAAGTTTTCTTCAGTAACTCTGTGAAAGGCCTTGCAGGAAGCCAGGCTGGAGATGTTTCAGGAACTGCTCGGAAGGAGGAAAGCGATTAAACATTAACTACAGAGTCAGTCAGGGCTCACCTGGAGTTTCCTGCACGACTTTCCTGCTGGCAGCCTGGTTGGGACTCGGCACTGGAAAGACTGTGGTCACTTCATCTGATCTTTTCTCAGAGCTGGACCACATTCGTCAGTCAAAGCGACCCAAGTGGAGGACTGCACAGCTGACAAAGAGGAAACACTTTGCCACCCGGTAAGTGCTCCAAAATATATAATGCTAATATAATACTGGCTTATGCACACGTCTGAGCACCGCTGGTCAGTGTTCAGTTGAGATGAACAGGTCCTTTTTTTGCAATGTGTTAAACTTAGCAAATAAATTGTGCACCACGATTAGCAGAACAGTGAAGCCTTCTTTCTATCCACTGACCAAACGTGTTTTACGAGTAGAGCGCTCGAGTGTCTTTAATCCAAACATGCAAAAAACTCAAACTCATATCAGTATATCAAAGATTCTACTTTGCACTCAAACTGTCATGCTAATAATAGAATTTGTAACGTGTACCACATTAGAGGGGACTGCAAAATAGAAGCCCTAGCGACCACTCCTAGCCTGTATACTAAAATATATATAATATGTGTATTAATTAAAAAGGCCAAAGGTTAACAACCAGGCAGGCAACCTGCAAAGGATGTTATATATGGAGAAGATTTTGAACCTTGGTTTAGTTTTAGCTTTGCATGCAGCCTTTAACTTATTAATAATAATATTAATGATGATGATGATATTAATAATAATACTAACAGAAGAGCTAATAACCACAGACAATATTAGAAAGCAGGGTCTGTGGATGTATGAGGTCTATACTAAGAAGTATGTACATACAGTAAACAGAAATAATAGAGCAGAGGTACGTTTAAGAGTAGTGGTACGGTTTAACTCAACACAGATCAGACAGCAGGAGATCAGTAGTGTAGTGGTACGGTTTAACTCAACACAGATCAGACAGCAGGAGATCAGTAGTGTAGTGGTACGGTTTAACTCAACACAGTTCAGACAGCAGGAGATCAGTAGTGTAGTGGTACGGTTTAACTCAACACAGTTCAGACAGCAGGAGATCAGTAGTGTAGTGGTACGGTTTAACTCAACACAGATCAGACCGCAGGAGATCAGTAGTGTAGTGGTACGGTTTAACTCAACACAGTTCAGACAGCAGGAGACCAGTAGTGTAGTGGTACAGTTTAACTCAACACAGATCAGACCGCAGGAGATCAGTAGTGTAGTGGTACGATTTAACTCAACACAGTTCAGACAGCAGGAGATCAGTAGTGTAGTGGTACAGTTTAACTCAACACAGATCAGACCGCAGGAGATCAGTAGTGTTGTGGTACGATTTAACTCAACACAGATCAGACCGCAGGAGATCAGTAGTGTTGTGGTACGATTTAACTCAACACAGTTCAGACCGCAGGAGATCAGTAGTGTTGTGGTACGATTTAACTCAACACAGATCAGACCGCAGGAGATCAGTAGTGTTGTGGTACGATTTAACTCAACACAGTTCAGACAGCAGGAGATCAGTAGTGTAGTGGTACGGTTTAACTGAACACAGTTCAGACAGCAGTGATGAGTCCCGCTGTTGTCTTAGTGGAGACAACCAATGAATGCGCGTGTAAGGCACTGTGATCGGCGCCAAGATAATCAATTTGTTGTCACACGTCCAGAAGACCTGGTGTCACTCCTCCTCCACCCCTACCGCACCGTCTAGATGGATTACCACAGGACACTATTAGGAACCTCTACAACTCCATACCAAGATCCCATGTCATGTTAGCAAACAACACCATACAGAGAGACACTACTATTGTTGTGTACATCAATAAATATCACCCATATCAGTCTAAATTTATCATCGTTTATTGTTCCTGGTAATCTTCCTTCCCAACAGCACTGCAATCCCACACCTCCTTCTGGGTGCAGCTGTTCTGTTGACAATGAGTGTATATCATTGAATATTGTTGTGTTTGATATGAACTCACCAGAGAGGTAGATCTCCAGGACCAAGACTGAGCCTCTCTGGCCCAAAGCCACCTCAAACAGGCATGACTGACAGCTGGAATTCATGATTTATTCATGGAAGAATTTATAAGGATTGTTTCTAGTAGAACACTTGTGAGCAAACTGTCTGCTGTGCTCATATGGGGGCTTAACATATTAATTAAAAGGTATGACTGGGGAAGCAATTTATCAGCATGTCTCTTCAGTGCTTAGTGCCATTCCAGTGGATGTTAAACAATCCCTGCTTCTGAAGAGCTTCTAAAACTCTGTTTTCTGTCTTAGGTCTGAAAGGAACAATGGAAGCATATGGCAATGACTCCTGGGACCTCTCTTCTATTGATATAGAAATAATGCATCACTATCTCCCGATTATGTATGGAATCATCTTTTTGGTTGGACTTATTGGAAACCTCATGGCTATCATCGTCTACCTGGTGAAGCTGCGGCCATGGAAAAGCAGCAGCATCATCATGGTGAACCTGGTGGTGGCTGACCTGCTTTATGCACTGAGCTTACCGTTCCTGGTCCAGTTCTACACCACTATGAACTGGACCTTGGGAGAGTTCATGTGCCGCTTCTTACGGTTTTGCTTCCACTTCAACCTCTATGGCAGCATCCTCTTCCTCACGTGTCTTAGCATCTTCCGGTACATTGTGGTGGTGCACCCTCTTAAGGCTGCTCAGGTTCAGAGAAAACGTTGGGGCATCTCTGCGTGTCTGGCAGTCTGGGCTATTTCACTTGTGGAGATTGGCCCAATGCTAACCATGATCACAACCCAGGCAAACGGTAACACCACTGCTTGTTTGGACTTTGCCAGCAATGACCCAGAGGTCGTTTGGTGGTACGGCTGGTTGCTGACTGTGGTGGGCTACTTTTTGCCTTTGGTGGTGGTGTTGTGGTGCTACTGTCACATTGGAAATGCTCTGGGCAAAAGCCTGTCTGCGAGAAGGCCCAGCCGGATGCGAACACACAAGCTCACGGTGATGATACTGGTCGTACTCATTGCGTGTTTTCTTCCTTATCACATTCTGAGGGTATTGAGGGTGGCCAGTCGAAGGAGCGCCACCATGTCCTGCCTTCAGCGGAGAATTATCAACGCAGCCTACATGCTGTCACGACCCTTAGCAGGCCTCAATACCTTATTCAATCTGGCCCTTTACACCCTGGCAGGAGACAAGTTCCAGCAGGCTTTCAGCAGCTTGGTGTCCAGGAGGAAGACCAGCAGCAGCAGCAAGATGGCCGTAATCCAGTTGCCCAGCACCAAATCAAAGACCTGAACACTTCAGTTCACTTCACGAGCAGTGTGTTACTGTTGACTATCAGTCTGACCTACTGTGGAAATGACGAATTTCTGGAAAGTGCTGCTGTCTCAGTGGCTATCTGAATATCTGATCAGTAGGTGAATGTAGCTTTAGGAGTCTTGCCCAAAAAGGACGCATGGTGTACCTGCCAGACCAGGCAATCGAACCCCAGCCAGTTGCATAGAGTGTGGAAGTTTAGCCTGTTATGCTACACGAAGCAGTCAAACCAAATACCTTTACATTAAAACCACCTCCTTCTTTCTCCTTTATATCAACTCCACTGACCATATAGGAGCACTCTATAGGCCATCTGTTTGTCTCTATACCTTATTACCCTGTTCTTCAATGGTCTAGGACCCCTACAGGACCCCCACATAGCACGTAGTATGTGGACGGTGGGTCATTCTCAGCATTGCAGTGAGACTGATTGGTGGCGTGTTAGTGCATGTTGTGCTAGTATGAGTGGATCAGGACACCTTGGTGTCACCACTGGACTGAGAAGCGTCCACCAACCAAAACTAACCAGCCCAGATAGCATCCTGTGAGGAGCATGTTGTGGCCATTGATGAAGGTCTGATCCACACGTACCAGCGCAACGCATACTGACACGCCAACACCATGTCTGTGGATGACCCTTAAAATGACCCACCACCCACATAATACCTGCTCTGTGGTGGTCTTGTAGGGGTTCTGACCAGTGAGGTACAGGGTGGAAGGGGGACTACAGTCTGTAACTGCATAACAACAAGGTGCACCTATATGGTCAGTGGAGATGACAAAATAATATATAATATAATATATTTACATTTATGGTATTTAGCTGACGCTCTTATCCAGAGCATTCATATTACAGGTAGGCCAGTGTAGTGTTAGGAGTCTTGCCCAAGGACTCTTATTGGTGTAGCACAGCATAGTCACCCAGACCGGGATTTGAACCCCAGTCTCCCACATGTGGTGGTAGTTTCGGGTGGGTAGTGGTCTTATCCACTGAGCTATACCAACCCAACGTGATATGATATAATATAACAAACATGATCACAACTTTTTATATAGAGTTTTTAGACAACAGATAGTTCCAAGAACAATCTGATTGGTTGAGAAGTGTCTGACCAGCTTTGATTACCAATAACTAGACCCGTTCTGTACTGAATCACATACACTGAAGCTAAATGGTAATTAGCTTCCTCTTAAGCACATGCACAAAATGGACAACTTGAAAACGGAGAACTTGACTTGGAGCTCACTGGTCAAATTCTGAAGAAGAATACAACTGCAGGACTATGACATCTTCCAACCCTACTGTCATCCCAGCAGCTGTAACATCAAAACAACCCAGCAACAGGAATTATCCTAGAAATGAACAGAACACAGATTCAGCTATAAGCTGGGCTTTGATATGTTTTATAGACCAACTGGAACCAAACCCATTCAGGGTAATCTGTTGTTAACATAATAGCCTTGGTACTCACTCAGCTTGTGAGCAAATCCCAACCATTTTCAGCTATTGCTCAGAAAGCTCTCACACAATAAGTTGTTCAGTGAAATTATGGAGAAGAGCGTGAAGGAAAACGATTACACCTGGTTATCACTGTAATCAGGCCTGTTTTATGACCTAAAATTGGGGAAGTGTTTTTCTTTTTTGAATCATCTGAAGTTCCGTGTTGTAATGCTGGAGTTTAAGCATTAACTGGAAGTCACATTTCAAAGCAGTGAATCAGATTGTCTGGCTAAGTGAACTGGTGTGCAGCAGACTGCTGTTTAGGTACATGTCTATGGGTATATCAACTACTTGATTAGCCATTAGCCATGGTTTCAGTGGAACAGCCCAGAGCAGGAAGTCCTATAAAACAGTACAGTCATTGTGATTGGTTGGACTGTCTGCTGTTTCCTTGTTTTCCCTCATGTTACTGACTTACAAAAAGCCACCGTCGTCGGCCCATCTGATCTCGTCTATAAAAATATAACACATTATTTTATTACATAAATTTAAATAACGAAATTTAAAATAAAGAAATTTTCTTTCTTACGCACTGCAAAAAGTGGCATCTTGGCATTATTGCCAAACTGATGTTAGACTTAATAATTTGGCAGGTGGTGTTATCCAGAGCGGCTTAGCATTTGATAATTGTTACTAGGGTAGGAACTGGTACAACATAGGATACATCCCCATGAAGGGGTCAACCCCAGTCTAGAACAGACAAAGGGCAGAGGTGCAGAGGTGTGGGCAGTGGTTGGTGTACCTCAGCAGATAACACACCTACCTACCATTGATCTACTACCCCATGTGGGAGACTGGGGTTCATTTCCTGGTCTGGGTGACTATGCTGTACTACACCAATAAGAGTCCTAGAGCAAGACTCTTAACACTACATTGGCCTACCTGTAATATGATTAACCTTGTACGTCGCTCTGGATAAGAGCCTCAGCTAAATGCCGTAAATGTAGGTGTTACCCCTACACTATAACCACCATATCTAATATTTCTCATATTGAGATTGCTGTGAGCTTAATTTATTTCTAGACATGTGTCATACTATCCCATTATGCTGGCAGATTGGTTGGCTTGTTATAAGAAAAGGAAATTTAGAATAAATAATATCATCTCAGAATGAAGGTTACAACAATCTGATCTAGATGTATCAACAAGGTGTCAGATAATCACACCTGACAGGATGCCATTTTTTTTGGCAGTGTTGGTGTAGTGGTCTATATGCCCACACTGAGAAGAGATATAGAAGCTGGTGTTCTCAGAACAATGGACTGACCACCCCAGAGTTCAGCCGCAGTATCACTGAACGTGTTTGGGGTTACGTAGATGGTAAAAATCTGAAAACACAACCAGCAGCTAAAACTTTGGAGGGAAAAACTGGAACTGAGTCTTCCTGAAAAAGTGGTTTGAGGCTTTTGTGTAATTCCCCATTAAATGTATCACTGCAGAAAATGAAAAAGGAGTAACTTGTACTTTAATGGATTTTTTTTTGCTTTTGACTGGAAATGAAATAAACAAATGGTGGGTCTATGACATTGTGCAGAGTGGTGTATATACTTGTCCCAAAGTTATGTCATGGAATTTACCTATGATTTCTGTACCTGCTGTTTAAGCCCTGATCCAGAACTACAGTTTCACATGCTGGTTGAAATTTCCTGGTACATGAACACACCTGGTTTACAGCCTTACCTCATCCGAGAAGTACAAGGAACATCCTTATCCTTTCTGGAAGCTGTACTGATGCAAGCAGCCATATTTATGGCCAGGATTACTACAAGTGGCTTCTCAGGGAAGAAAGCGCTCAAATAAACAAAGTTTACATAACTTTTTTAGACTTAACTTTTTTTTCACAAATTCACAGTATATTTATAAACAATAATTCACAATATGATTTATTTACTTTTTTATGAACTTGGCAAATAAACCAAGTTGAAAATGGCTATAAATACATTTGTGTCACTTAGACAATCAACAAAGCTTGCGGTTTCAAACCTCTGTACAAAACAGTGAGAATATTTGGAAATTATTAATTACTTTGTTGGGGGCGGGGTAGGGGTAGGGTGGGGGCGGGGTCTTATATAGGTTCCTAAGTAAATTAGGGTTAGGGTTCAGCTTTAAGCATCAAAATAGTTCAGTAGAATTCTAGATTCCGTTTCAGCACAGATCTTTAATCAGAAATAATTCAGATCTGAACATAGTCATTTGAAAAGTTTGGAATTTTCCTAGTGGTGATGGGAAAAGGGGGACACAATAGAGACAATACAAATATAGACATTTCGGTAGCACTTTACAGATCTCTAATAAGTGATATGAGATGGTAATATTACAGTAACAAATTATATTTAAGGATTATTCCAATGCCAATTTCCTCGTTGTTACTGAATAATAAACCAGAAGTGGTAGTGCGTGTTAGAAGGTCGTTATAAAATGGTAAAACAATGGTAACGTTTATATCGTATAGTTCCCTAAAAATGACCTGGGTATTTTATAGTTCTTTATGAATAATAAGGGAGAGGTTGTAGTGGTAACAAGGCAGTAGTGTAATAAAACACACGACAATAACAACTTTCCTAAATATTATATTTACATCTTCTAATCATTAATAAATATAAATATGGTCATTATATTTTATTATTTAGTAATAAAATGATAAAAATGTGATAAGTTTTATTTACCTGAAAAGACCTGCTTATTTTATAGTTTTTTATGAACGATAAGAGAGGATAATAACTGGTAGACATGTATATAATATGTAAGTTATGAGTTATGAAGTGGTTCTGCTGGTATTACCTGGTATCAGGGCTGTAAAATACTAATACACCTGTTTCTGTTTTATTTCTGACCCGTTATGTATTTAGATGGTCAGACACAGTGTGAGTTACAGGCAGTAGTTACAGTGACACTACATGGTGTTAGAGCCGTAAATAGTAAACTTACTATTACCTACTATCATATTTCATATTTACTACACGTCCATCAGCTCACAACATCAGCTCAGCATGGTCTTGTGTTCCACATGTAGGCCCCGCTACAGACACAGACTGTTACCCAGGAATAGATAATGTAAATCTAGTCTGTATCATTACTCCATTGTTACCACTACAACTGAAGTTACTTCAGTTACTTTTAGACAGATGGATGTCTGGTTCCTATCACCACCATGGATGTCTGGTTCCTATCACCACCACTGTGAGCAATTCTCTGGATTGGAGCATTTTACACTAACTCTCAATGTATCATTTTTACATCATGGTCGTTTAATCATACAGAAGTTTGGAAAGTTTGGAAAGTTGTAGTATGGCAAGAGAACGGATCACTGAGAAACTAAAACCATGTGGAACTCCTCTCGGTTTCACTGATTATAAACTTCGCACTATTGCATTATTTTGGATTCTGTGCAGCACTGAAACTTCCTCGCACTCTAAACGAGTAAAGGGCAATAAAGACTTCATCGTGATTGAGTTGCTGCAGCCTCCTTCTTTAAGATGGCAATTTCCTTCAGCGGAACGAGCTCAAATGAGAAGTGTTTTCGGCTGAATTCCTCTCCGTGGATGAATCAAACCATCAGATGAGCTAACACCCATTCGCTATGCGTCTTTATAGCGGTGTGTCACTGCTAAGCACAATTACCTGCGGGAGGAGATAGTGAAGGTTTGTCTGCAGGTGTGTTTAATGCAGCTCGGTGTCTTTTTTACATTTAGCCTTATACCAACAAACCAAGGAGTGGAAAAGTCATGGGACTGGAAATAATTGTCTGTTATGCTGCCATTTCAATGGATGATGTTTTTTTTTTAATGCTTCTGCATTTTTCTATCTTCAACTGATATCTAGTTGTACTGTAAGGCCAGTTAGCACTAACTTATAATAGAAGCCAGAGGGGTCATTTATTATTAATGGTAATCAATTGCCCCAGACAAATAATTGCTTGAGAAATGTTTCCATTGAATTGTTCATCCACTTTCACTGGTATTTAAACTAAAACACTACAATTGAGAATGACACACTAGGCATGTTGTACCTGAATGAAATGTTATGTATTAAGAAGCATCTGAGTCCTTTATAAGATGGGTCGAGGCTTAGCACCTTCTACACGGCATACGATCATCAAAGAATCTAAAGAGTGTAAAAGCTGGAAAATACTGTAAAACAGCACTGAAAACCAGCATGGGTCTATGATTGATATCACCATGTGGGCTCAGGAACGCTTTGGAAAACTGGTCTCAGTAAACACTGTCCATTGCTGCATTCACAAATGCAGAGACTGTACTGTGAATAACAAAAAGCCTTTTGACATCAATGTCCACAAATTATGCCGACTTCTCTGAACTCTGATACAGCCTGATGCACAATGGAAGTATGTCTTGTGCTCTGATGAGTCAGCCCTTTAGACTGTTAATGGAAGTACTGGCCTTGTGTTTTCCAGGCCTATAAAACAAAAGGAAATTCCAGACTGTTACCAGGGCAAAGTTCACAATCCAACTTCTGTCATGGTATTGGAGGTGTTGGTGGGTAACTTGTACATCTGTGGATGTGCCATTAAAGCTTACTATATTCAGAGCAACGTGTGCTGCCTTCTAGATGATGTCTTTTCCAAGAATATCGCATTTTGCACATCTGTATAATCAAAGTGGAGGGGACCATAAACCATGTGAAATCTCCCATGTGGCTGCAGAAGAATGGCCAGAAATTGCACTCTCAGAAGCTGGATCAGCTGGTGTCTTCAGTCATCACAGAAAGAAAATAAATAAATAAATAAAACAATATATTGCATTTTTGTACAGTTTCCAGTTTATTACAGACCCAATAGAATGTAATTGTATAAGCATTTCACATAAACCTCCTGACTTTCATTAGCTAACTGTTTTTCTGCTGCAAGAGTTATTTATTGTTACCACATATACAGAGGAGCACGCCATCAAAACCTACTTTGAGCCTGATCTTCACAAAGGAAATGTTATTCCCAGGTTGCTCCCATAACAATAAGTCAACATTCCTGCACACATTTAGCCACAAGTGTCACATAATTGTCCCCAGCCATCTTTCACATAAGACCATGTCTGGCCAATCTCTAAGAGATTATCTCAGTCAGTGTTTATCAACCCAATGCCCTGTCCTGCACATTTTAGTGCTTCCCCTGCTTCCAACACATCTAATTCAGCTTATTAGTTCGTTAACAAGCAGTTTCAGATCTGCGGGTGTGTTAAAATGTAAAATGTGCAGAGCAGGGTGTACTCAGGACCAGGGTTGAGAAACACTGGTCTAAGTGTATCTGAAATTAAATCTAAAATAACTCTGAATTTAAAATACCTCTGGATCTGTATAGGTGACTGTTATTACTTGTTTGTCAACAAAAAGAGCAGTTGCAGAGAAATGGCAAAAATTCCCACTGTCAAAACTGGAACAAGAGCGCAGTGGGTAGCGCTGTTGCCTCACAGCAAGATGGGTCTGGGTTTGATTCCTGGCTGGGGGCGTCCAGAGTCCTTTCAGTGTGAAGTCTGCATGTTCTCCCTGTATCCACATGGGTTTCCTCTGGATGCTCCAGTTTCCCCCACAGGCTTACACCACGCAGCCAGGTGAACTGAAGATGCAAAATTGGCCCCTACATGTCCTGCCCTCTAGATGACGTCTTTTTTTAAAGATGCCACAATCTGCACAATAGCACATCTGCATAATCACAGACTGCGAGTGCTAGACTGGCCTCTCAGCATTCCAGAAAATACAAGCATAAGGTGGATTATGAAGCACAAAGTATGACATCAAAGCTTCCATTCAGTTCCAGAAGAATGGCAAGAAATTGCCCTCTCAAAGCTGTCGGTTAGTGTCTTCCTCCCACAACCCTAAGACAAGCAGTCAGGTAAACTGGAGATGCTAAATTAGCACCTAGGTGTGACTGTGGTCTGTCCTGTGATGGGCTGTCCAGGTGTCCCCAGACATGAGACATGACATATTCTCATTATGAGATCACGTATTAGTTCCCCATATTAGAAACATCCTCCTGCGTAATACTTCCTGGCCAAAACATAAGAAGTCTGGCAATATTCACATTATTTACCATGGCAACAATTTTTTTAAATATATATATATATTTTTTTCTTTCTTTACTTTTTTTTATTATTATAGATCAAACAGAGTCCACTTTTATAAGCATTACATAAACTCTCCCAATGTATTTGGTTTGTGAAAGTGGTTGCTTTCTAGCATTGCTCCATAGAATCTTTTTGGCCCTTTTAAGACAGCAGAGCATAAAAATGAATCCTCCCACTGGAGCATTCCCCTTTTCATGTTCTTTTGCAAAATGAGCCACACAGTGGCAAGACAAATGGATGAGACCAGATGTGAACAGCAGAGGGCAGAAGAGACCTTCATGGCACAGAGATGAAAGTACAGAAACATCAAACATGGGCTATGGAACAGAGCGGACAGCATGGACTTCCAGAGATGATCTGATTTTGCTATCTTCTGCACTTGCACGAATTTAATGAGCGAGCATCAGGCTAGATTTGAATTGCAGACTTGAGTTTTTTTTACTCGTGTTTTTTTGTGTGAATATGTGATTTGCAGATGCATCTTAGACACTGTTGGTGACAGTTAATGAATCATTTGTGCTATATTCTCTGTGTTGTTTGTGAGAGAAGCATTTATTTAATGGCAGAGTAATTTATCACCGAAAAAACTGCAAGCTAGTAAATGACTGTAGCTGTTAAGCAACTGCCTCCTAGGCTTGCACATCATCAACACTGAGACCCAAATACATATTCTGTATTTAAAATGGTATGCTACATACTAGCATACTAAACCTAAAAGTAGTATGTAGTATGTGATTAAACTGTAGTTCTGTAGTGTACTGAAGATACCCGGATAGTGTTCCATTCCAGTCAGAGTTCCTGGTATACAGTGGGTGCTGTTTTAAATGTGAGGTCACTGGTCATGTGACAGTATTAGTATACTACACTGTAGGTCAGAACTTGTTACTGTACTACATACACTATATACTGTATACCATTTCAAATACAGTCATAGTGTATAAAGCATGACAAGGGCTGCGGCCGAAATGGTGTACTTGCATACTATACAGCACGCAAAAGTAGTATGCAAGCATAGTATGTCTGAATACGTAGTGTTCCTAAAACGTCCCCGGATGTCATACTACATCGAAAGATTTCGAAGTATGCAGCCACAGCACACTGTCCTATCTCATGATTCCACAGGAGCTACAGAGCAGTTCTAAGCGATGAAAAAAATGGCGGAATGCGGGAAGCTCGCTGTTTACAAGTGAATAAATTCCTCAGCATACATTTTCTGCGACCTCCGGCTTGATGCTGCCTCCATGTGGAAGTGTTCATCACAAAAACGAACCACAACGAACACTACTGTCGTTAACAGATGGTAAAGATTTGGCCGACTTTTGGCTTTTAAATAATAGGTTTTGCTGCCGTTACATGACGTCAGCGGAGAGCCGGGTCAAAGGGCACAGGTAAGATGGCGGACGTAGTGCGTATCGCACACTCGCATACTAACAGTATGTACTAAAATTCTGTACGTATGCCATTTCTGGACGCAGCCAAGCACTGACAGCAGGAGCCCATATCCTTATTCACCTTATTTTGCCACGCCCACTTTCAAGAGTTTGTTTTTCCGCCTTTGACTTCCGGTCAGCTATTTGGCGTGCTAACTGTTTTTTTTAACAAAATAAAAAACATAATTAACAACGTTACATGTGAGGAGACCAATAAAGCAATAAGGGTCATCCGAGAGTCTTAACAGTGTGGGTGGATGAGATGAAAATGTGGCCTGGGGTTACCTATGACGACACTTCATACTCTTACGTTACAGACGGTTCAGCTATGATGAAACTTTAAGTACAGAAGAGTATCGGTACCTACATAGTGGGGAGGTCGGCCGTAGAGTCTGAAGGAGGCTACTGCTGTGGACACTGATCATAAAGTAGCTAGGGTAACCAAACGATTCCACCAGCTATTTAACGTTAGCTAGCATAGCTAACTAGCTAGCTCTTAGGTTCCCGTCTTATCGGACGGCCTCACAAGCGCCCATCGTGTCTGCTTCATCGGAGCGTCATAAACGAGCCATTTCTCTGGGCAGTGATGTCCTGCTGTCGGCTTCCCCTCCACAAAATGGTAAGAGCAGACGTACGGTCGTTTGGGTGGAGGTTTTACATTTAGCGCTGCCAGAGACGCAGGTCCTCTTCTTTGGAAGGAGGTGGATGTTAAGTTCTATGATGCCCCACAACTCTGATTGGTTTCTGTTGAGTTCGTAACACTGCTGTTTAAGCGAAATCCTCCGCTTCTATTTACCGACACCCTCTAACTGAGCATCTTACACTACTCATATTGTCAGCTGCAGTGTATGTGTGTTATCGCTGTGGTCATACGCTATAACCAACGATTAGCAGCCGCACAGAGGTTCTAACACAAAGTAAACAAAGATGGCCCCTCCCTTGTTGCCATGGTAAATAACGGGAATATTGCCCGACTCCTTACGTTTTGGCCAGGAAGTATTAGGCAGGAGGATGTTTCTAATATGGGGAACTAACACGTGAGCTCATACTGAGAATATATCATGTCTGGGGACACTTTAAACACATCTGCTACTGGATTATGGTGCAAATAAGGGTACAGCCCCCTAAACGTTCCCTACATGTTCCTCTAGCTTGTGCTCTTATCATATATAGAATAACACAAGCAAAACAAGTTCACTAACATTACCTGTCAGACCTGGCAGGAAGTCATGTTTATCACATGTAGTGTGAACTTGCTTTTGTGGCGGTTTTTAAGTAGACTTGTTTTTTACCCATGGCCTAGCCAAAGGCTTGTAGTCTGGTACAAAACAAATTCACGTTACGTCACAGGAGCAAGAGAATTACTTCCGGGTGGATAACGCAGACACTACTGAGCTGATACAACAGTATTTTGTATTTATCCTTTGGGCTATTTTAGCAGGCTACTGAAAACAGTCTTCTTAGATCGATAATTTAAATGTTATGGTTGATCATATAATCATGAACGTGCACCAGCCACACCTGACTTTTTTTTTTACAGATTCCCACGTGCACACTGCAAAATCAAGACCACCGACATAAACCAACTAAACTTGCTGTTCTAACATTAGTGTATTTCCCCCTTTCTTGAGAGATTGAACCATTATAGCAGCTATAATAACGGTGACTGATGGTATTCTGGTGGTCTTTGTCACTTAAACAAATTCTTCTGTGGAGAATCAAACAAAGCTTTTATTTTTCTCTGCCGAGTGTTGATATTAGCCCAAACCCTAATTTTGTGGCAGCTAGCACAAGCGCTAATTACGCTAGATTCCAGTAGCTGGTTGCCTGATGTACCAATCATGTCCTAGTTTACTCTCTGGCACCCTTATTGGTGTATAATAGTTCTGGTGTAACTTCATCTTCATGTCGACAGTAAAGGATTCCCTTAAACTGTGATTAGCGTTAGCTGTTAATGTTAGTTGTTAATGCATCTGCTTCTCTAAAAATATTTTCCAGATCTGAGAAGCTCTGCCCTGTCGATTCCCCCATTGCACTGTGAGGCAATAGTGTCCATCCTTACCGTTCTCAGAGATCATCTGGTTCTGAGTGTGCACTGCAGATTTTTGAGTATACTCAACTTTTACATTCAGAACTGAATTTAAGTCTATACGAGTTGAAAGTAGAACTTTGTAACTGAACAGAGTACCTGAATACGTGTTTGCCTTCGCTAGACCTTCAGGAGAAAGTCCTGGCTGTGACCTAATAAGACTGATGGAGAAATTAACTGGTACTAGCACATTAGTCATTAGTTCAGTTCAGTTCAACACCACTTACGACAGACTTTGAGGGATCGTCTTGGTGAGTAGTTGTAGGCAGCACTTTCTGCTGATGGGCGAGAATTGATCATGTCTGGCTGATATCCAGTTTCTTTAATGAGGTTTCTGTGCTGGTGCTTATCAATGGTAAACAGGGACCATTTGAGTTAGGCCTTCAGTTTAAGACATAAATACCAAAACCCACAGGTCAAAATGAAGAAGAACACCATTGTGATGATGTTCATTAAGCAATCATATGCAATTCAGTAGTATCTCAGCACTAAGCTAACACAAATTCATATGCAGAATTTCAGATTAAACATGGATGTCTGTAAACATGCCATGTTTTATATGAAGCCTGTAACAGACATTAGCTTCTATCTTCCAATACAGAGGTACGCTGTTTACCATTTCCAATAACTGACTGAAACACACTGGTCAGGATAGCATTCTGTGAAGTATACAGAACTTCAAGAAGGCCTACAGTCACTAAATTGGTCCCACTCGTTGGAAATTAAAATATGATTGGTTGCTTACACTGTCAGTTCCAATAAAATTTGTGGTTAATTCAGGCCTTGGGTCCTGTCCCTGAAAGCACGAGTTTAAATATAATTAAATAAATATATATTACAGAAATTCTTAGGCTGTCTTTAAAGGCACTGATGGTTCACCAATGATACTGATCCAGTATACCGAACCAGTGCATTCCTTACCAAGTTTCTTCGGTGTAAAATGGATACTTAACCGCAAATTTCAAGTTCCATTCCTGGAGCTCGCAAGTGGAATACTTATTACACCAATTCTGGACAAAATGATCTCATTAAGAAGTGCTTCTTATAACTCCGGGTTTCTGAAACAGAAAACAAGTTAAAAGAACGACAAAATTCTACACATTTTGGTGATGCAGTTCAAGTTTAATTTCACAACCAATAAAAATAAAAATCAGATGACTTTTTTTTTAAATAAATAATTAAGTTGCTGTACCTTCATATCTCCCCGATATGATTATTTACGTTGAGTAAGATAAGAATGCATTACTGACAAATGATGGTGTGCCATTTTCCCAAATGTTTGCATTTCCTTGAAGAGGTTGTTCTTTTTATATTATATTGCACTTCAGTGAACAAAGAAATGAAGGTACGTTACATCGATACTTACTACTTCATCACACAAACATTCAAACAGTCACGCACTCTCCTACACGCATTTCATCAGTGTGCACCTCCGTTTGCACCGGTGGCTACCCACAAACCTCTTACCATATGGGCAAAGTAAACAGAGTACACCAACACAGAATAGCAGCACATGATTCAGTTTCAAATATGTTTGAAGTTGCAACAAAAGAATAAAGAAAAGAAGTCTGATTGTGTGAACTCTCCCACCCTTTTTCTCCAGGTAGGTTCTGTAAAATTGGGAGTTCAGAATGGGTTTCATGATTGAAAACGTGCAAAGATGAAGCAATCAGAGAAAGTAGGTTCTTCTTCTAGGGGAATAAGGGCACGATACTGAAAAACCAGGGTGTGATCTTTTCTGCTTGTGACTTGGGGCCTCTCTAACTGCTATTTTTCAGACACTGGAAATCCACTTCGAGGCAATAATGCCCTCCATGCGGGTGCCAGAAACGTGTAAAATCAGCAAGTGTGACAGAGGTAAGGAGGCGAGAGGAATACCAATTTGGCCTTTCATATTTTGCCTCTTGCTAAAGCACGCTGACCGCTTTCCTCGCCACTGTTCCTTATTACAGCTCATTCTGATACAAAGATCCTGTGGGAACATAATTTCATGTCGAAAAAATGATAAAAGAAACAGACATGGTGAGTAACCCTTGGCTTGGGGCATCAGGCAAAAGTCAGAGACCACTTTTTTATTTGTTTCATTTCCAGACGGCCATGTATGAGCTACTCATGTTTCAGCAGATAGTTCTGGGGAGATGAGATAGAAGATTAACCGTGTACATAAGGAAGGAAAGGGTCAAAGAAAAACGAGTGAAGAACAAAGGTTATCCAAAACTGCCCCATCTAATAAACAGTTGCTTCAGATCTGAAATCATCTACCAACACCTCAATGCTAGAAGGACGTGTTAAAGGAGTTAGAGAAGCTCCTCACTGAGAAAATGATCTAGACGAGAAGAGTTCAATTTGCACTATAACACTGAACCAGAACACTTGAGATGTGGTGTAAGCTTTAGGGACTGATGGGTCTAAATGTGCAGCTGGGATTATTTGGACTATAAGTGTTCAGAAGAGACTGAACTTCAGACGTTTGGTGTTAGGACTCCTAGGGGTTGTTGTGGGAGTTGCAGGACTTCAGATTTCCCTAATAAAATTTGAACAAAATCCCTAATAAAGCCAAACTACACAAGTCTGTAGAGTGTGACATGCCCTTTCCCTGGATCACATTACTAACCATAAATAAAGACCCCAGGATCTTGCAGATTTGTGTCCGACTTAGGTGCACTCTAGGTGGCCTTGCCAAAGCTAATGCCCAAGATGGAGGCAGGGAAATTTGAAGCAGTGTACCTAGGTGAAAACAAGAGTTACTGACTTTACAGGATTATATGGCTTACTGCCGGCTCTACAGAGGCACATGACGTACTCACATTAGTGCCTATCAGGAAACCAGAGATATGCACTCTGAATTTTCAGGCTCCTCACATGTTGTCCTCTGATGGGTCCAAGTGTTATGTAGCCAGCGACTAGGCGACATCAAGCTTAAAGCATCATTGCGAAGCAGTAAATCTGACTAGTCGCCTGTTCTATCCATACTCTCGTGGACACAGCAAATGCTGAAAAATATGTAATTTAGTTTGTAAGGTGTTCAAGTTTCTGATGAAAGCATATATTTGATGCTGAAACCTAATAATCTGAACTGAATGGCCTTTTGACTGGAAATTAAATAAACAAAAAGGGCTTCTATTTCTGTTTCTATTTCTATGACTTTTATTTAAGTGCAAGGGGAAAATGTTCACTACATAAATTAAGTGCCACGTTATACAATATTTTATATCCAAATGAACCAAATGCACCTGCACCTCCTAAAAATGGTGAAAAAAGTATGAAGTAAATCAGTTGATTATTTTCAGTATGAAGAAAAAGAAGCTGAGATATGGAAGATGCCTTCTAGTTTGAATTTTAAACTTTACACATGACGGATAATTTCCCATACTGTTATCAGTCTGAGGCTGAGGAACCCAGGAGCACAAAATACAACAAAATAAAACCTTTTACAGATATTGGTGTGATTGTATCTATTCTCTTTACCTTTTAAGTGTAACTGTTACTTTAACATGATAACATGAAATTCCCAGAATGTGGAAGCCATACATTGACCTTCAGACCTGCACATCATGCCACCTATAGTCACCAGTAGAGGCGGAATGCTTTGCATTACAATTTGACGGAACGGTTCACACCAAAGTGCCAGTGCTGCTAAGTAGGGGTCCCCAAACGCAGTGCTACCATCGTACTCTTTTTATTTTATTTTATTTATTTGTATGCTTGTGCAACAGTATGGATTTGGGCAGATACAATGACCACGATTTAACACCTTATTGCAGCTCATATCAATACAAGTAACCAATAATTATACTGTTTTTTAGCAAATGAAAAGTTTCACAACAACCCACATATGAAGTGCAGTGAGTGTAAGGCGCGTTCAGACTGATCACTGTATAATATTACATTAGCATCACTAGGGCTCATTACTGTCCCAAGCTTTTGATATTTCCTTGCAAACCAAGGCAGGTGTGGCTTAATCTGAAAATGAGTGTGAGGTGTTGGAAATGGGTACAGTGAAGGATGAGCCTAAAAGCACCAACATTAATAATGTGTATATGAAGTTCTTTTGGATAGGCGATCAGCAGTCTAGACTGGCTGCAGATGAAACTGAAGACTTAAACCCTATCTTAGCGGGATTGGTATTAGTTTGGGACAGGTTGTAATCTGACTGATTACTGACCGTATCTGTAGATTTTGCAAGTCATCTTAATATTAATTCTGGAGTGAATTACTTCCTGTATGTAATCCGCCAATCTCAGAGCTCCCTCAGTAATAGTAATCCGATAGAACAGAAAATCAATTCCTGTCTGAATTTTCCCATTCCCTTTTAAATGGAGCCACAGTTACTTTCTGATACCTTTACCTGGTGAATATGAAATGGGCTTAAGTTTCAAAGGCGAGTTCCACGAATCTCTGTTTTGTGACCTGACAGCTAAGAAGTTTAGTTTGACCCTACAACATACGTGGTTATGGCCAAGTCAATTTCTGGAACAATACGTTCTCGCAAGGCAATGCGCTTGTGGTGTTATGGTTTGGAAGCTTGATGATGATTGCGTGATGATGGCCACATAATGCTGGACAAAAGCCGGGCTATTTGGGGAAATTATGTAGATCCTTTATCCTGTACGAATTAGCCATTCAAGTCACACACAAATTACATTACCAGACCCCATCTGGTTAGACTAATCTAGCTCCAATAGGGCTTTAGATATTGAAATTTAGAATGGAATTACGCAGGAATAAGCAATATGCGATATGGACCACAAATCATATCTAAAAATGCTTATACAAAGTATAGGTAATATACAAGGACTTTAATAAACAAAGAGTTTTCTTCAACAGGTGAATGATTACGATATTATGATACGTAGTTGTGAGTCAATAGACTTTATAGCAGCTTTGTAAAGCCTTCTTTCCCAATTGGTGCAACAAGGATCATTTAGCAGTGTGGTAAAATATACTATATGCCTATGCGTTATCTGATCCCTGTTAGCTCATCAAATTTGGAGCATGTTTCTATTAACATGCAAGCAGTTGATTCTCATATACATAGCCACTGGTCAATCTGTCCTGCATCTTTAAAATGGTTCTTTGGGTTATCCTCATTGCAGTTAAAATGGTGATATAGAACTATATATCACAGAGGTATAACATTTTAAATGTGAACATGCACATATACAGCTCTGGAAACTTTTAAGAGACCACCTGTAACTGATCAGTGTCTCTAGTTGTACAGGTTCTGGGTTTGTGTTGGACCAGAATTCCTCAGTTCTGTTTGATTCTCTACACTACTGGAAACATGTCTCCCAAACTCCAGATCAGATATTGTATTAGATCTGTTTATTTAGAAAATCACTAATGACCTCCAGAAGCCTGTTTTTAGAACCATGCTCGCTGTGCGTTTCACCCCAGCCACCGCTCGCCAGTCTCTCTGTAGGTCACCTGAGGTCATCTTACGATGGTTAAGGGACATTGGAATGAGGTGGTGCTCATCACGGTCAGTAGAGAGGGGGTTTGGCCCTCTGCCAGTCTGTAGCTGTGTTGTCCTGTGTGTTTGCTGCTGGACCTTGTTCTTATGAACCAGATGCTCACTGTATCTGCCAGTAAAGCTAGAACCCAACCCTCTGTTCCTCACTAAGAACCTGCTCTACATGTGGAGATGCTGATTGGAGAAGAAGCTGGAGTGTTTTCTCTTTTTTATATTCCAGAGCTGTATATATATTTTACAAGTCTTCATCCAACTGCTTTCCAGGATTATCAAATCTGCCTAATGATATTAAGAAGAGGCCCGACTGATTTTTTTTAATTGAATTTCATTATAATTTGATTTTTCATATTTGAAGCATTTGCTCATAACACATTAACAAAATTACATGCAAAAATGCTAAACAGGTTGTGGCGCTACATAATCAGCTGTACTTTTGTACTGCACCATATTCATGGACTTTCATGATGTTTAGTCATTAGCAGACTAATGCTGTCTCGTCTTCTCTGGGCTAATAAAACTAGCCCAGGGGACGCTTTGGGGCTAACAGTGTTGTGTACAGTACAACTTGGTGACTGTAAAGGACCCCGCGCCTGTCCCTCGTTGCTTCACGCGCATGAAAAAGTTTCTAAGTATGGGGTTTGCGCTGACTGCAACACCCAAGCAAGCCATGGAGAATTTTAAGAGAGAGCCACCTAGTGGACAGGCGTGTATCACCTGGTCTCTGATATGTTCTGCAAGTGAAAAGCGTCTTTGTAGCGAAAAGCGCGTGGCCTCTCCATCATCATTCGCACGGCACTCGATAGGGAGGGTGTAATCCATCCTGTCATCCTCAGCCCTGGCCCCTGTGCTTTCCCTGCTCCCAACATGCCTGACTCAACTCAACAGCTCATTAACAAGCCTATTCAGAGTTGCAATGTGTGTGTTCAAGCAGTGAAAATGAGCAGGGCAGGGTGCCTCCAGGACCAGGGTGGAGAAACACTGAGTTAACTCTCTATAGGACTATCAAAACCTGGAGAATGGAGCAGGTCCATGGACTATATGGACAAAAGTATTGGGACACTTTTCTCTAATGAGTCACTGTGGTATAATAGTTTTGGAATTGTGCAATATGTTATATAGAATACTTTCCTGTGTAATTGGGATGTGACAGACAGAGGGGGCAGTTGTTCTTTCTGGAGGTGACTGTCACAAAAAGACAGTACCACATGACTTGCCTGACTATCTGACACCTTGTACTGAATTGGTTTGTTTCTGGATTTGTAAGTATAATTCTACAGAGTAAAATTTTACAATTAATATTAGGACATAATTGTGTTATTGTGTTGTCCTTAATTAGTAATTAAGTACATATAATTAATCCAAACAGCTGATGACATTATCGCAGGACACAAAATACACAAATAAATGCAACAGTAATTAAACAGTTAAAAATAAATAGTAATAAAATTTGGGATGGGTCATTTTCAGTTCAGGGCAGCTGGAAGAAAATATTTGGACGGTTCTGGAAAACACTCGTTTGGAGCCCTGATTAGTGGGCAATATTAAATCTGTAAGAGAGAAACAATTAATATTCAGTATTAGTTTGTCTGTTTTGGCACCAAATTTGACTGCAATGTTTTGTCTGATGGCAAAACCCCAAAAAGAAAATGTGCTTGGACCCTAATGATGGTGAATGAATTAATGAAAGAATCTCATATATGAATATTAATCATTTACAACCAGAGCAGGTCACCTGGTTTCTATGGATACTCGTCCAGGTTAGCATTTCGTGTGAACTATTCTTGAAATTGAACTGATGTTGATGTTAGGTTGCAGGTTTAATTCTACTGTGGTTTGGTGTAAAGACCCTTTTCTGGGAATTCAAAGCTACTTAGCTTGCTAATTTTCCAACAAGCTATTATGGCAAGCTACATCCATAAAATATTAGACCTCCATGGCCTTTGGGTGCAGATCCGGTTCTCTTTCCATATAATTGCTGAACCTGCATCCCAAATACTGACTCTTTCAGGTTCTCAGAGTTGGCAGTCCTGTGAAATGCTTCCCGGTGTGCTGACTCATACTGCAGAAAAGAAGAGAGAGATGGATTTGAGGTGAGAATGTGTTCTCCACATCTATGAGTGTTCTCAGTACTGTGCGTTTGCGTGAGCAACATCACCAGCGGGCCACCTGGCTGGCATAGTCCTCAGTGGTGGCGGGCTGAGGTTCGTCCTCCTGCTTTAGTTCGCTCTGGTGCGCCTTCCGGTCGCGAAGCCGTTGACGCTCCTCTCGCCGTTTTAGCCTCTCCTCCCGGCGCTCACGTTGGCGCTCGTACTGGACCCGCTGCAGGAACAGGTCCTTGGCGAACTCGTAGAGTTGCACGTCGAGGAAGTTGAGGTGCTCTATATGGCGACGCACATCCTCTCGCAGCTCCACGTTGGCAGCACGTGTGCTGTTGAGCTGCGTGAAGGCCGAGATGAAGCGCAGGTGGAAGGTGCGCTCGAACAGGTACTGCGTCTTGCGCTGGAACTCGGTCAGGCCGTAGAAGGCCATGTTCTTCAGGTTGCTCATGGCGCTTGCCAGGAGGATGGGGTTCCGCTCGCTTTCGTTCATGGACGACAGGTTGTAGCAACCCACCAGGCTCAGGTCGGCCAGCATGCGCACCTGCCGGTTGCTGGCCAGGTTGGACGGACAGTCCATGAACTCGCGCAGCGTCACACCCGACCAGTCGTCGCCGCTGTAGCAGGCAGGCAACTCGGCCTGCGTGGGCGAACGGCCGTCGCACATGTGCAGGGACGTCTTCCAGGTGGCACCGCGCTGTACGTGCTTCCATTCGCTCAGGTAGCGCGACACCGGGTCCCTCAGCATGGTGATGTAGTAGAAGTTCCTGCAACGGTGAACCCACAGTCAGTAATGTGCTGATATCTCTGAAGCCTACTGCAAAAAAGAACGATAGATTAATATCAGTTAGCAGTGTTAGGCATGTCTGCTGTTTTCCCAACATTCTCTGACCAAAGGCTGAATGTTTTTCACAATGACTGTGCCCGGGTTGTTCATCCATCAGCTGTCTGAGAAAGCTCAGTCCAGAGAAACTGTAATCCACAGGCACTTTCAGGAGAGAGCAGCTGTTAAATGAAACATATTCTTTTTACACACATCACTGCTTCTCCTCCAGAGAGAGACTATCTGCTCAGTCCTCATAAGCCTCGGAACAGCCACTGAACACTGACGAGAAATGAGAACTTTTCATTTCAATTCTTCTACAGCTTCCAAAGACAGCAGAGGACATTGCGTAGCTTAAGGCCTACGACTTTTGAATTGGCTGCAAACTAGAAAAGCTCCAAACTAGGATATTAATTGTAATTAATTGTATCGAATATGCTAAAAGACCGGGGAGTGGGGGGATTGGGGGGCTCTTTCACAATCCAGGATTTTTACTTAGCCATAACAGCAGGCGGGGACTGTCCAATGGGAATTCAGCTCCTTTGCTATAGGACAGGCTAGACAGAGAGATCTTGCTTTGTGAAATACCCTACACTGGGGAAACATATAGCAGTGGAGACTCAATCAATCAATCAATTCTGAATTTGTGTCCAGAGCACGGGGCTGGGGTTGCCAGGTAGTGAATTTTTGCTTTATATATGTCTGTGTATTGATCTCTCTGGGCGTTGTGTCTTTAGTATTTATTCAACTTATACTGTGACAACAAATAATACATGAAGACGGAGGAGTAGCAGAGAACTTAGAGCTAGGCTCGTGTGTTTATTTACAGGCATACTCGAGTCATGCTGTATATAGCGACACCTACTGGACTTCCAGGAGATACTCAATACATGACACTGGGTATCGGCACTGGCCCTTGTTTGGGCAGTGTCTGAGCTCATGGTGAGTTCTAGGCTCTAAACTTTCTGTACTAGCTGGAATATTATCTGGGGGAACACTAAGCACGGTTGTAAGTCGCTCTGGGTAAGAGCATCTGCTAAATGCCTTAAATGTAAATGTAATCTTTATTGTATATAACAGTACCTTAATAACCTCTTAGATGAGTTCCTGCAGGACTGATACTGAACTATTCCACTTAATGTGGCTCAGCTGTTAATCTGAGTGTGTAATAAAGATGCACACAGTGGAAGGCAGGTCAGAGGGGAAGACAACTCGAAGAGAGTGAAGTAAACAATATGCAGATAGATGATACCAGGAGCCAATAAGAAAGATGAGTTGTCCATTCCTATCGTATCTTTTTGTTGGGGAAACTGAACATGTTACATCTTTAAAACTTAAATTCGGTTGAGTTATATCAGGTAGAAAAATATTTAGTAATTGTACATCATTATAGAGCCTAAACAATATTATTTAATATTATTAAAATAAAGCCTGAGGAGGATGAGCAGCACTGCTGAAGAAGAGCCTGAGGAAGATGATGAGCAGCACTGCTGAAGAAGAGCCTGAGGAAGATGATGAGCAGCACTGCTGAGGAAGATGAGCAGCAGTGCCCAGGAAGAGCCTGAGGAAGATGATGAGCAGCACTGCTGAATAGCCTGAGGAAGATGATGAGCACCACTGCTGAAGAAGAGCCTGAGGAAGATGATGAGCACCACTGCAGAGGAAGAACCTAAAGAAGATGATGAGCAGCACTGCTGAGGACGAGCCTCAGCAGCACTTGAAGAAGAGCCTGAGGAAGATGATGAGCAGCAACTTGAGGAAGATGAGCAGCACTGCTGTGGAAGAACCTGAGGAAGATGATGAGCTTGATTGACAGCAAGGGGAGATTCCAAGATGAGCTCGTTGAGGAAGATACTGAGGAAGATGATCAGCAGTGCGTATGAAGAGCCTGAGGAAGATGATGAGCAGCACTGCTGAAGAAGAGCCTGAGGAAGATGATGAGCACCACTGCAGAGGAAGAACCTAAAGATGATGATGAGCAGCACTGCTGAGCACTGCTGAGGAAGAGCCTGAGGAAGATGAGCAGCACTGCTGAGGACAAGCCTGAGGAAGATGATGAGCAGCACTGCTGAGGAAGTTGACGAGCAGCACTGCAGGGGAGATTCTGAGCAAGATGAGCAGCACTGCTGAGGAAGATACTGAGGAAGATGATCAGCAGTGCCGAGGAAGAGCCTGAGGAAGATGATGAGCAGCACTGCTGAAGAAGAGCCTGAGGAAGATGATGAGCACCACTGCAGAGGAAGAACCTAAAGATGATGATGAGCAGCACTGCTGAGGACGAGCCTGAGGAAGATGATGAGCAGCACTGCTGAAGAAGAGCCTGAGGAAGATGATGAGCAGCACTGCTGAGGAAGAGCCTGAGGAAGATGAGCAGCACTGCTGAGGACAAGCCTGAGGAAGATGATGAGCAGCACTGCAGAAGTTGAAGAGCCTGCAGAGATTCCAGACTGCTGATGAGGAAGATGATCAGCAGTGCCGAGGAAGAGCCTGAGGAAGATGATAAGCAGCACTGCTAAAGAAGAGCCTGAGGAAGATGAGCAGCACTGCTGAAGAAGAGCCTGAGGAAGATGATGAGCAGCACTGCAGAAGAAGAGCCTGAGGAAGATGATGAGCAGCACTGCAGAAGAAGAGCCTGAGGAAGATGATGAGCAGCACTGAAGAGGAAGAGCCTGAGGAAGATGATGAGCAGCACTGCTGAAGAAGTTGATGAGCAGCACTGCAGGGGAAGATTCTAAGGGAGATGAGCAGCACTGCTGAGGAAGATACTGGGGAAGATGAGCAGCAGTGCCGAGGAAGAGCCTGAGGAAGACCTTTTCCATTTTAGGAGTGTAGTATATAGTAGTAGTGAAGATGGTACTGAACGTTCCGCACCCCTGAGCAGTATGTATTTACATGTTGTGCTGCTACTAAACAATCACCGAGTTCTGCTGAAAAGCAATCTGACCAAGTTCCTATTCTTAAGTTACAGTCACTAACTCCACAGGACAGTCCCTGAACCTCTGTGAAAGAGCTCTCTCTAAAACAGGCTTCTTCTGCAGGGACAAGTTGAAGGACTCTCAAATGCTCTACCTGGAGGGTTTACGTCTTTAAAAGTGCAGATGTCAGTGGTGGCGTATTAGCAGCAGGCTGATGACTTAATGAAGGGGGAAATGTCAGGCTGGGAAAAATGGCCGGCCGACTGCAGAGAGCTCCTGAGAAGCGGCGGTGCAGGTGGTGACTGGCCAGCCTGTCTCTGAGGAGACATATCTTCTGAGCTGGCGAGAATACGGAATGAAGGCAGCAGTACTGTGATGTTTCCCTAGAGAGGAGGCAATGGCAGAGAGAGAGCTTCTCTATATTCTCCTTATCCATCTTCATCTCCCTCAGGAGCAGGGCAAAGATGGCCATGACAAAGTCACCGGCGTTTGGAACCGTAGGTTTCTGCCTTTTGAGTAATCGGAGCCTGGTGCCCATTCAGCCGGTTAAACTTTAATTACAGGTAGGGATGGCATGATGGCACTACGTCTGATATTGAACCTTTGAATCAAGCTTTATTTTAATTTCATGGCTTAACAGAGGCACTTCATTTAAGATGGCCATCTAGGAGTATCATGCTGAAATGGCTCAAACACTAGCCAATATGCCAGAAATATCACTTGTAGGACAAATGTGGGTCAAATCGGGTTCGTTATGAAAGGTCTGAACACTGTGCCCGCACTCTGGTGCACACCAGAGAAATGAAACTTGGGTCAGTATCGCAGGTCTTCCAGGAGAACCTTAATTCAGTTCGGCCTACGCTAAACAGAGCATGCTTTCCTCTTTGAATGTCAGCACTGTACTCTCCACCAGAGACCCTCACTTCAAGTCACTTCATGCTGTTCCAAATCGAATGTCTATAATATAAAGTCAAGTCTTCAGCCTCTGAGATGTGAAGATTGAGTACAATCTCATTTCTTTGATGTGCGAGTCAGAGGGAAAACTGAAAGGCAAAATCAGAATTAATGCTTGGAAACAAAAGGTTTCATTTCTACGCTTCATTAAACCTGACAGTCCTACTAAAGCAGATGAGTTTGTTTTTATTGCTGACTGAAATTTTGTGAGTCTTAAGTCTGAGTCGAGTCTTGAGTCAGTTAGTTGTGAGTCTGAGTCCAGGTGCATGTACGTTAGGCGTAAGTCAAAGTTGAGGTGTAAGTCAGTTAACCGTAAATGAGTGAAACGGAGAATGGAGTCATGAGTCAGTTTGTGGTGGTTGGTGTAGCTCAGTGGGTAACACCACTACTCAGGGTGCCACCTCTACATGTGGGAGACTAGTGTTCGAATCCCAGTCTGGGTGACTATGCTGAGCTACACCAATAAGAGTCCTTGGGCAAGACTCCTAACACTACACTGGCCTCCCTGTAAACATTAACCTTGTAAATCGCTCTGGATAAGAGCGTCAGCTAAACGCCATAAATGTAAATGTTTAATGTTCAAGTTGTGTCAACTTATGTTGTTATGCACAAATCTGATTCACAAGACAGCGAAGTGCACGTATGAGTCGAGTGTCGGTTCAGTGGACACAATAGTTGAATCAGTGCAGGATTCTAAGTCCACTATTATTAAGAGTCAGTAAAGCACAAATCTGGTGTCAAGCTGCAAATCGGTCAATTTGGGTCAGTTACAGGCAGGCCAAGTCAAGTAGTGAGTCAGTGAGGCATGAATCAGAGTTTACATGTGACTCCATTAAGCACACGTTCAATTAAAGTCAGTTAAGCACAGGGCAAGTCTGAGTCAAGACAAGTCAGTAAGCAACTTGAATGTGACTCTAGTCCAGTTCATTGACTTGAGTTGCCATCTTAAGTCCTACTTTGGCAAATTTTTAGCCCTGAGTTTATTCAAACATCTCACCAGGCTCAGCCGTTGCTCAAAAGGTTTTCGCCCTTCTTATCAGGCCTAGGCTGCAGGCCTTCCCAAAAATGGCATCTTCAAACTTCCCAAGCCTTCCCTGCCCTAAAACTCTCAACACACCCAACACACCACACTCTCTCTCTCTGTTCAGGGGCTTCCAGGTGAACCCAGGACTCCCCCATAACCTAATCTAGCCTAACCTAACCTATAACACATACATGATTGCTTTCCTCGACTAAGTTAGGGGAATAGATGACATTCATGAGTCAGACGGAGGCTGACCAATTGACTAGCATTCAGAGGGCTGACTTGCGGTTAGCCGGTAGGCGAACCACAATGTCACATGACAACCATGATAAACCAGTGAAATGCTAGGCATATCTTTTGACACGGACGTAAGCCAATGGCACACATCATATTGTTGGCAAGTGAAAATTTATAGGGTTTTTTTAATAGGCGTCTGTCCAGGTACTGCGCCGGATGAAGGACTGGGAGTTGAAGAAACTGACTGTCCAGCCTAAAACCACAGGGACAATCATAATGAAGAACAGCTCAAGTAAGGTTCACTCTTATCACTGATCCCATGTGTGACTGCAATAGTCACACGACCTGCCTCGCTTTATGTTATGTTACACCATAAGCAAATATATAACAATTGGGTCGGATCCATGCTTGATCCTCAGCCTGATGCGTAGCCTAGATATCAGATGGGTGGCATCTCTAATTAGATAGTAGGATCTTGTTTATTCCCATTCAGTCAACAGCAGCAGGGAATACAACTCCAAACTTTTCATAGTGGACGTAATGGGAGGAACTTATGAGAAACATGGGTAATTGATGCCCATAACTGTCATGCGTACCCCAACGCTGCATAAGTTGGAGAGCAATGAAGTGCAGGATGAACAAGGCCGGTGACGATGACAGTGATATCAGCCCGTAGTCTGTGATTAGTACAGTGCTGCTGGCAGCTGTATCCCGGCTCTTCCTCCCGGAGTGGGTGGACTGCAGACACACTCTCATTAGGCTGTCTCCGGGACAAAAACACATGCAGCAAGTGTTGTCGGAGCAAGCCGACTGAGGGAAAAAAAAAAAAAAAAAGCCACTGCTAAACACCATCAGTGTCACGGCGCATTAGCCTCAAGTTATTCCAGCCCTGCTGCTTGCCTTGTCTAAGAATAAAACCTTCGGCATGAGGAATGAAGAGAAGAATTCTCATTAGGGTTTGAAACAGTTAAATATTAAGTGAACCCCTTTTTGAGCTTATCTAGCAGATATCTTCACCCACATTCTGAGATATTTTACAGCCTGTATTTAAAGCATGTATGAATGAAAATGTGGTTGTCTGAACTACACTCATCATCAAAAGAATATCTGCTCCCAGAAGGAAGTGTGGGGTCACAGTGCTAATGGGAAGGATACAGGAAGATAAAGGTTACCAGGAACAATAGGTGATGATACATTTAGACTGATATGATCAATATTTATTGAGCTACACATACAGAAGTCTGTCTCTCAGTATGGGGTCGGGCCGCCATGTTTGCTAACCCAACATGCCAGACATTTCTGCATGGAGTTCCTAATGGTGTCCTGTGATAATCCATCCCATGCAGCTTGAATATCCTCACACAGTTCCTGCAGATTTCGCAGTACTAGTAGTGGGTTGCAGTAGTAATGTTTACAGTTAATTCTCTAGTAAATGCTTAAATTCAAGCCTACAAGCCTGCTAGCCTGTTAGCTATCCATCGAGTTAATAAGCCTGGTCTGTTTGTTCTGCTAGTAAAACTGGGTTCTTATGTAAGGTATGCTTACTTAGACTTAGGGCCAGTCACTTCATGCACAGGCTGATGGGTGTCTGTTAACAGTGGTCTGTGGGAACAGCATAGTGTACACTCATCGAAAATAAAAAAGGAATCGCCTCACAGGTTTGACATCATGAGACTTCATGCGAATTCAAGTTTCACATTCGGCCACTCATGTAACAGGCCATGTCGCTGTACCTGACTGTCAATTTAAGGTCATCCTGTTAAGGGTGCTTTCTAGGGTGCTAAGGGTGCTATTGTGTGGGTAGCATCCTTTGCAAGCGAAGTCTGCCTAAGAGAGGGTTCACATCATAGGGCTCCTGGAAGTGGGATGAATACTATCACACTACTGGTGGCAGTGGATAGAAGAAGGCACGCACTAGCAATATGAAGGATCTAGGAGGCCTACACAAATGGTGGAGAGAGAGAGAACTGACTAATTGTCCGACAGGTGTGGAGTGACGCTACAGTCATGATTGCGGACATTCAGTGAGTAGTAATGGCCTCCATGAGTCAGTGGTGCACAGCAACATTGGCAGACGACTGCACCACGCAGGATTATATGCATGCAGATCGTTACAACGACCGTCCTTCACACCACGTCAACCCTCACCATGACTGCAATGGTGTCGTACCAGACTGTCGTGGAGTGACTCAGAATGGCAGTGGGTCATCTTCAGTGACGAGTCCCGCTTTTGTCTTGGTGGAGACGACCAACAAGTCTATGGAAGCACCGTGGTCAGCACCAAGATGAACGGTTTACTGTGACATGTATGATGCATGTCCAGATGGCCCGGTGGCTCCACCTCCACACCTACCACACCATCTGCAGGAACTGTGATTAATGGGTTTATCACAAGACACCATTCGGAACCTCTACAACTCCATGTTGGGTTAGTAAACAACCCGGTCCGGCGCCATACTGAGAGACAGACTTCTGTATGTGTAGCTCAATAAATATTAATCATATCAGTCTAAATATAGCTTTATTTATTGATGCTGGTAACCTTTATCTTCCTTCCCAACAGCACTGCAGTCCCACACTTCTCTCTGGGAGCAGCTGTTCTTTGATGATAAGTGTATAACCTCCACAGTTTGTCTGCTTGTTTAAGACTGTCAGATTGACTTTGGGCAACACTGTCAATATACCACGTAAACTGTCTCATTGTTGAAGTGCACTACATCGAGTACCTGTGGTCCGTGTATCATTCACTGTGCCATGGATGGCTCCACAGTGTGTCCATTAAAAGCAATAGCAGATCTGAAAAGCAAATGTATAGCACAGTATTTGGCAATGACAATGTGCTGCACGCCGTAATGTGACTCATAAAGGAATGAAATGGTTTGGAACAGATAAGGCTGAGCACACACAAAGCCAGGGAGCACAACAGTAAACTGTCCCAGGAATCAGCCCCAGACAAATGGCAGACCAGGTCTTTTTGTGTTATCCTGGAGGAGAAGGAGCTTTGGAAGAAAGCAAGTAGGGAAGGAAGAGGGGCCATACTGCAGCACTGCTGGAGCAACTTGGCTGTAAGCGTCCTCTGTAGCATGTCCACAGTGAGGAAGCGAGCCACTGTGATGCAGATATTTCACTTCTGAAGAGCTTTAAAATCAATGCTTCATTTTCCTCATACCATACGATCATCATCAAAAGAATAGTAGCACCCAGAACAACAACATCGACAAACCCATGTGTGGAGGCACCGTGGTCAGCACCAAGATGCACATGTCCAGAAGGCCTGGGGTCACTCTGCCTCCACCCCATCACAAAATATGCAGGAACTGTGTTAGAACGTTCAAGCTGCAAGGGATGGCGACCAACTAATCCATGTGTGGAGGCACCGTGGTCAGCACCAAGATGCACGTGTCCAGAAGGCCTGGGGTCACTCTGCCTCCACCTCTACCACAAAATATGCAGGAACTGTGTAGGAACATTCAAGCTGCATGGGATGGATTATTACAGGACACCATTAGGAACCTCTACAGCTCCATGCTGAGACGCCTTGGCTTTGCTCTATAGCTCTCTGCATCTATAGTAGACGTCCTCTGGAGTCTCGGCTACGGTTAGCTGATGCGAGGACAGCGAAAGCAGATTTCGTGAGAATGCCTCAGACTATTTTCATCTCAGCGTGGATGTAATGTGTTGTGTAGCTATGCAGGCAGGTGAAAGAAACTCCTCTGATCTCCAGCTTAGCAGCCTATTGGACATTTGGCTGTTGTTTGCAGGGACAGTAAACACTCGAATAAATTGTGTTCTGAGGCTTATTAGTTTTGCAGACCACCTGTTTGTTCTCTTTCATCATATGTGACAGTACGAACATGCAGAGGAATCTCCTGCCTCCTTCACAAGGCAGGGCTAGCTCAGATGTGTGCTAGCCTTTCATCTCTGACCTGGCCAGCGCTCAAAGCTAGCACTCCATCAGAGGTTTGTTCAGCTGCTGCATCAAACACTCCAAAGCTCACAGCCTATCTCCATATCCAAGATAGACGCTCACGCACACATACACCAAAAGATCCAGCCAGGAACTTGTAGAGGCTGTTACTCTGGGAGATGCATAGAAGCCGAGGTCATTTTTTTAGGTAGCTGGGATTATCGTTAGGCAGCTCATCTGTTGTATCCACCAGGTATCATCCTCTGGTATGAGTTCCATCAGAACCGTAATAGCGGAATGCCAGCAATTATAGGAGATGGCGTGATTGACAAATTGTGCAAACCGTCCATACATTACCCTTCTGAGCTGAATAACTGGATCATGGAAGTTTCAGTAATGGAAATGGAACATGTTGGAAACTGGAAAATAATAGAATTTCTTGGGACAGTGGGCATTAGGGAACGGCTGGTCTTCTGGAGTTAGTCTAATATGGGCACCAGACCAATGAGGACGAGCTGTGGACCAGATGGTACTGAAGAATAAATAGCATTAGCAGTAGTAGTTGCATTTTCCAAGATCTTTATTCTAGTTTCCCGTTCCACCATAAAAATGGTGGAGCAATGTGATTTGAGAACTTGAACCAGTACTAGCAACTTCAGTACTGTGATATGTAGCCCCATTTTTAGAAAGCAATACTGATATAGTTTTATCTATGCATTTTTGCTTGTTGTCTAGGACAGTTACAAAAGCTTACGTCTAGTACAATCAAGCATTATAAAGACTTTATAGATCTTTATAATGAATTATACATACCTGATCCATAGAAAGGCTTACTGAATGTTGTACTGTGTTATATTAAATATCCACCAAAAGCTGATACCTATAAACGCTGATCAGACCTGACTAAAAACTGTGTGGGCGTGGCTAATAAATACTTTGACTGATTGAGTTCTCTGTCCAGTACTCCTAGTCTACTCGGCCCTTCATATGGAGCTGGAAATCATTATCCAGTTTTTATTTAATGGCAACTGGATAGAAAAACGTCATGACTGACCACACATGCAGACTAAGCATCGCAAAACACTACCCCAGATTAGGATTGCCCAGCGCACATAGAGAGCAGAGATATATGTCATTTACTGATCAGTGGAACATTATTTAAAGACATCAGACCAAAAATGAGTCACCTTGTGTGTTTAAGGTGGTAGTAACTTCAGGCTCCTGCAGATGGCTCTGCATGGGGATGATGGGGCTATACACACCTGCGGGGTGTGAGTGACGGGATCCATAGATTGAGAAGAGGTGCTACAGTGCAGGGAATATCTCGTTCCATGTGTGGTAAATGGCTCCAGAGCAGATGTTAATGATTGGCTAAAAGGAGTGACTGCATGTGGGCGTGGCCAAAAAATAATCCCAGAATAATAAGTCACTGGTAACTTGCAAAAATAGATACTTTAGCATCTGAAATGTTTTACTGAAATACATTTATACGTTTCACACTCTCATCTGCCAGACACGTGGCGTAAGCAAGGGCAGGTCTTATTGCTGTACCTGACTGTCCCAACAGCCACGATTACAGATATCCAGCGAGCAGTGATGCCTCCATGAGTCATCCTGTTAGTGCCAGCACCATTGGCAGATGGCTGCACAACACAGGACTACATGCACGCAGACCGTTATGACGACTGTCCTTAACACCACGTCACCGTCACCAAAGACTGCAGTGGTGTCCTGCCAGACTGTCATGGAGTGACTCAGACGATAAGATAAATGAAACCGTGTGTGGAGGCACCATGGTCAGCGCCAAGGTGAACGCTTTGTTGTCATGCATCACACTTCCAGAAGATCTGGTGTCTCTCCACCTCCGCATTTATATACAATTACATACCATGGTATATACCAAAACCATGGGAAATTGGAACTGATGTATGTCACATACCGCCCCCTCTGGTGTCTGTGCATTACTGCACTTCGCTTCTCTTCCTTAGCTCCACCCACTCACACAACCTAAGCTTATCCAAGACTCATCATGACTCCCATTTACACCCCACTGTTTGTTCTGCCTGCTTGCCAAGTCTCTGTGTTCCTTTCCAGAGTCCTAAGCCATGCTCCTGTGTGTCTGATCTTGATATCTAATCGTGTTCATGACGTGGTCTGACGCCTGTTTGGTATCTTGGCTTCGTGATTATGGACTTGTCCCCTGCCTGTTCTGATTCCTGGACAACCCTCAATAAAACCCCTCTGCAACTTGCAATCTGCCTCAACCTCCATGTTACAGGATGTTTGCGTATCCACTGTAAAAACAATCGCTTCACAGAAGCGCTGTTTAGCAGCCATGCACGCTCAAACAGCTGATCTAGCCGCTCCTCCCAAGCACTTCACCTCCATGACTGTGTATGAAATTCACTCTGCTCCTGTCTTTTATTCGCGAAAACAGAAAACACAGAACGGTAAAAACTAAGGCGTCTCTCACTGACACTCTCACTGCCAGCCCTAATCAGCACATTATTGTTTTCTTGATGATGTAGCTGTTGGCACATGAGCCCTCCCGATAATTTGCGTGAACTCCTGATTTTTGGAATCAACAAGCATAGAAAATGATTGTTCTAGAAGTTGACTCCATGAGCTTCAGCACTTGGAGTTGGTATCAGAGTTGATTCCAGCCAGTCTGACAGGACAGTAGTGTGGACAGAAGTCCCAGTAGTGTGGGTACCAGTCCTAAAGACTGAGTTCAGGTGTTTCAGCCAGGTATACATGTGTATAAGGAAAGCCATGCCTTGTCCATGGACAAACACTAGCGGTAGGAAACGTCATAGTGCAGATCGCAGAGATTTTAATAGATGCATGGTCATAGGATGCCACCTGTGCCACAGGTCAGTTTGTTTCGGACCTGCTCCCTGCCTTTATAGTGGAACAGGAGTATCTGAGCTGCGGTGTGCATCTCGTTGATGTCCAAAGAAAAACAGGTATCTCCAAAATGGCAACTTTACAGGAGAGGCCAAAAACCTGATTTAATTTGAATGGAAGTCAATGGAACCAGACATCTTTCCAAGCAGTTTTGGGCCGTTTCTGTTGGTCCATTCTTCATGAAATTCACACACAGTGTAAACATCAGCTCATGTGATCAAATGAGGCATAAAGGTAAAAATCAACAAAAATGAAGATACATGTTTTACTTTGGACATCGATGATATGCAAGAGCCACAAACAGCTTAGTGTAAGTGTACATGTAGCAGAGTACAGTGTGTTGAGGTAGCAAAGTGTGCAGTAAGTATGTGATTGTAAACAGTGTACGATATATAAGGTGTCCAGTGCAGGTGGGAGAATAGCAGATCCATGTTCAGGTGAACAGCTTACAGTACAGATGTAGAAGCACCAACAGCTCACATACAACCTCACAGAGCTAGGCTGCCAAGTTCAGACCCGCGCAGCCCATAAAAATAATCTTTTCTCTCAGTACAGAGCTCCGAACTGCTTATGAGAGCAACATCAGCACAACAACTGTGCATTGGGAGCTTCATGAATTGGGTTTCTATGGCAGAGCAGCTGCACGCCAGCCTAAGATCACTATGCACAATCCCAATTGTCAGCTGGAGCTGTGTAAAGCATGCCTCCGCTGACTGCTTCTGTTTGAGAGGGAGATAGAGGTCATGTGTGCGGGTCTTCCGTACTGTTAGTAGGACTTTTACTATGTGCATCTGTCATTCACACATGTCCAGTACTCCTGCTGAGCGAGCGATCTCCGCCTGTTCTCTGACTGATTTCTGTAAATGCTCGTTTTCATTAAGTTTTGTCGGCACTCTTACAGTGAGACCTGCGTGAAACGTATCCAAGATGGATGTGTCAAATTTGATCCACACGGCAACGCAGTTTCTAAATTGCCTTGTCATATATTCTTGCTTCACTGGCGTTTCCAGTGGCGCCCCGACCAAACAGTGCAACTGGCTACATACAACCATTATTACATATTCCTGTTACTGATGCAGTCTAGTCATCTCTGATTCTGAAGTTTTATTTCCCAAAGTCATTTACCTGTACTAGCACCTTGGCTGAGAAGGAACGGAGACTTCGGTAACGCTTTCTATGAATCATGTATCCATAATACAATATAAGTACATTCATAAATATCTATAAAGCATTGATAATGATTCATAGTGCTTGACATAAGCTTTTGTAACTGTACATTAATATTTATAAACCACACAGAAAAACATTGCATTATAAGGCTTCATAGCACAAAGAGATATAATATGTTAAAATGTATATGTATAGATGTATAGTTCTTAACATTATTATTGTATTCACTGCCATAATGCATTCATTCATAGAGCTGATCAATAACATCACGTTACTTGTAGAGAAGGCTTATACTGTAAGTGTTCATTAGGTGTTATGTGTGAGCAACCTTGGCTTGTGTCCTCTTGTAGCACTGTGCAAATTAGCACTGTTAACATTAACGTTGGTTATTAAGCTTTATGATACCGGTTTCACCAATAATGCAAATAACAGGAAAACAATATTATGCATTATGTCATTATAATGCATTATGTCACTTTGTGCTATGAAGCCTTGTTCTGTTGTGTTCTCACAGCTTTGTGTGTAGTTCTATATGTTTATGCAGTTACAAAAGCTTACGTCTAGTACAATCAAGCATTATAAAGACTTTATAGATCTTTATAATGAATTATAGATACCTGAGGACATCAGACCAAATATGAGTCACCTTGTGTGTTTAAGGTGGTAGTAACTTCCGGTTCTGCATGGGGATGATGGGGCTATACACACCTGTGGGATGTGAGTGACGGGATCCATAGGTTGAGAGGAGGTGCTACAGTGCCGGGAATGTCTCGTTCCATGTGTGGAAAATGGCTCCAGAGCAGATGTTAATGACTGGCTAAAAGGAGTGACTGTATTTGGGTGTGTCAAAGACCATAGTGTGAAGGAAGTAGCTGAATCTGCAGGTGCGTATATGTTTATGCAGTTACAAAAGCTTACGTCTAGTACAATCAAGCTTTATAAAGACTTTATAGATCTTTATAATGAATTATAGATACCTGATCCATAGAAAGGCTTACTGAATGTTGTACTGTGTTATATTAAATATCCAGCAAAAACTGATACCTATAAATGCTGATCAGACCTTAAAAGGACTGTGTGGGCGTGGCTAATAAATACCTTGACTGATTGAGTTCTTTGTCCAGTACTCCTAGTCTACTCCGCCTTTCATATGGAGCTGGAAATCATTATCCAGCTTTTATTTAATGGGAACTGGATAGAAAAACGTCATGACTGACCACACATGCAGACTAAGCATCGCAAAACACATCCAGCGTACATGGAGAGCAGAGAAATGTGTCATTTACTGATCAGTGGAACATTATTTAAAGACATCAGACCAAAAATGAGTCACCTTGGATGTTTAAGGTGGTAGTAACTTCAGGCTCCTGCAGATGGCTCTGCATGAGGATGATGGGGCTATACACACCTGCAGGGTGTGAGTGACGGGATCCATAGATTGAGAAGAGGTGCTACAGCTCAGGGAATGTCTCGTTCCATGTGTGGTAAATGGCTCCAGGGCAGATGTTAATGATTGGCTAAAAGGAGTGACTGTATTTGGGTGTGTCAAAGACCATAGTGTGAGGAAGTAGCTGAATCTGCAGGTGTATGGAAGCGAATGGTCATACGGGTCTACCAGCAGTGGCTAAAATCCCAGTCTACAGGGAATACTCAGATTTTGGCCCTCTGGGTTTCCAATGTGCCTTCAAATATGGACACACTGTCTTGAGATGATAGATAACATAGATAGTCTTAACATAGATATTCACAATAGATATACTTGTAGCTCAGTGCTGGATATGCACCAGGACGCATCCACCATTCCCTCTGCACAGTCCTGGAATAGGGAATTTAGCATTCTCATTACTACTGATAATATTTCTCCTGTAAAATAAGTCTGGGTTAACCTCCGACCCCTTCTAAATTGGCATATTTGGCAGAGATAAGGAGAACAACTACCAGTTTCAGCAAATTGAAATAATTCAGAAAGGAATGAGGCTTGCCATCCTTGCGTCTAATTCTGTACTCACCTTCCCTCTGCTAAAATAGGTTAGAGTCTTCTCTCATACTGCTGGATGACATGGGATGAGAGATTATGCTCTATTCAGAATCTCTCCAGATCCTTGTACGGCAACTGCAAAGGCCTGACTCAGTTGTCAGTTTGTGTGGATTTAGAGGTAGGCTCTGGACCATTGCCCTGCTGCCAGTTCAAGCCATGACCCAGTCTTCGCCTCTTGGCAGAGGCGACAGGATTTTTATCTTTGATCTAATGGGGTTTGATTTCGGCTATCCTTTAGCAGGTTCTCCTCTGGTTTTGGTTATAGATACATGTGCAGTGGTCAATCTGAAGGAGTGGCTTTTCCTGTTGCTACTCATGGAACTGGGGAGGTTTTCCAAAACCGGTACATAGCAACCTTAATCTGCACTGCCCAATGGTGCTAACGGAAATTAGGGATTTGAGGTGCTCCCTGTCATACAGGAGGTTAATTAAAGTGAGTCCAAGTCTTGGGCGCCTATTATCCGAACGAAATGCATCATCATGTCTTTTAGTTTGGGAAAACCAATTAGGTAGAGCGTTTTGGAGGGACTGACTAAACAGAGATAAAGAAATCAGGGTACTACATTCATTCTACCAGGAAGGAAGGATACAGGAAGGTAATTCCATCTACTACGTGCTATTGACAACAAAAGGCTCACAGTCCTCTGAAACTAATTTACCTGTATATGGTGTGATGTTTAATTCCCAGGTAAGTAAGGTGAGATGAGGGGACCTAGGGAAGTGGGGGGTGGTAACAGGGGGATTGTTTCTCTCAGACTCCCTAAAATAAATGAAGAATGTTTGATTGGTGGCTGTTAACCTAACAATCTAAAAAAGTATGGGATAGAAATCTGTCCCACAATGCTATAATAATTAACACAGTACTGTAAATGCAAACCTCCCGAATTTCCCATTCATTGTTCAGGATTTCTAAATTATCTACATATAACATTTGCAATTTAATAAATGTTTTGTATTAAATTCATTTTAATATATCCGCTCATATAGAAATACGACTGTCCTATCCGCCTGTGTTTATTCCTGTAATAATACGGTGTAATCGCAACTAATAGCATCGTTAAGGGGAGGCTTAGTGGGTAGCGCTGACGCCTCACAGCAAGTAGGGCCTGGGTTTGTGGGTAGGGGGGGTGGGGGGGTGTCTCTTTTGTGTCACTCCACTGCCGTGCTCCCCTCACTGGCTTCCTGTAGCTGCCCTCATCAAGCCTAAAGCTCTGAAGCATACAAAGCCAAGAATGGAGCCCCTCCCTACCTTATGGAAATGGTCAGTCTGTACCTCGAGCCCTTCGAGCTTCAAGTACTGCTCAGCTTGTCCCACCATCCCTCAAAATTCATGGAAGACAAGCGTCCAGACTCGACTCTGTCAGGTGAACTGGAGATGCTAACTTATCCTCTAAGTGTGTGTGTGCGTTAGTGTGTGTGTGTGCGTTTGTGTGTGTGTGTTTGTCTGTGTGTGTGTCTGTGTTTGCTTGTGTGTATGTGTGTGTGTGTGCGTTTGTGTGTGTGTGTTTGTCTGTGTGTGTGTGTGTGTGTGTGTGTGTGTGTGTGTGTTCATGTGTGTGTGCATATGTGTATGTGTGTATGTGTGTGTGTGTGTGTGTACGTGTGTGTGTGTGTGCGTGTGTGTGTCTGTGTGTTTGTGTGTGTTTGTCTGTGTGTGTGTGTCTGTGTGTTTGTGTGTGTTTGTCTGTGTGTGTGTGTGTTCATGTGTGTGTGCATGTGTGTATGTGTGTGTGTGTGTACATGTGTGTGTGTGTGTGTGCGTGTGTGTGTCTGTGTGTGTGTCTGTGTGTGTGTGTGTGTGTGTGTGTGTGCATGTGTGTGTGTGTGTGTGTGTGTGCGTGTGTGTATGTGTGTGTGTGTGTGTGTGTGTGTGTGTGTGTTTGCATGTGTGTATGTGTGCGTGTGTGTGTGTGTGTGTGTACGTGTGTGTGTGTGTGTGTGTGTGTGTGCGTGTGTGTGTTTGTCTGTGTGTGTGTGTGTGTGTGTAAGTGTGTGTGCGTTTGTGTGTGTGTTTGCGTGTGCGCGCGTGTGTGTGTTCATGTGTGTGCGTGTGTGTAAATGTGTGTGCGAGCATGTGTGTGTGTGTGTGTGTATGTGTGTAAGTATGTGTGCATGTGTGTGTAAGTGTGTGTGTGTGTGTGTGTGTGTGTGTGTGTGAGAGAGAGTGTGCGCACGCACGCGTGGGTGTGTGTATGTGTCTACCCTGTAATGGACTGGTGGCCTGTCCAGGGTGTATCCTGCCTTCTGCCGCCTCAGAAGGATTAAGCGGGTTAGAAGATGAGTGAAGGAGGGTAAGCAATCATTAGAGGAGGTGCTGTAATTAATTACCCAGACATGCTTTATGATGGAGATCAGCCTTTCTGCCTCACCCTGACTCGTTTCACTCCAAACCCAGCTCTGGTGTTTGAAGCCAAAAAAGTTCTGGATGTTGTTTCATCTGGCCGTAGAGCCTGCTTCGGTTAATGGCATTCAGGCAGCGCTTTAATAACTGTAGATACTCTCACGTAGACAGCCGTATAAAAAATGAATATCAAATATAGTTAAACACAGCCAGAAACGAGTCTGTGTTTCAATATCAGTACATCGTCCTCACCAAATCTGCCCATGGACAGCACCAGTTTTGGATCCACATGTCACTTTTAGTAGGGCTATCTAGTAAAGCCTTTTATAGACGGGTCCCTGTTATGCACTGGTGGAACAATAGCGATAGAGGAGTTTACACAACAAAACACGTTTCTGGCACATTCTTTATATCCGTTTTTTTTTTTTTTGTGGAGTTTGAGCTACAGGAAGGGCCTTGTGCCGTGACAGGGGAGTTTGATCAGTCTGCAAGCTGGGGACTTTGACCGTGCCACAAGTCAGAGACTCCGCTCGGTGCCAGGCAGATTCTGACTGGGCGACAAGCTGGGGAACTGTGCACCATGACAGGGGAGTTTGAACAGCTTACATACTGAGGACTTTTAACAATGACAATGGAGTTTGCTCAGGCTGTGAGCTGGGGACTTTGCACCTTGACAGTGGACTTTGACCAGGTCATGAGCCAGGGACCTTGCATGATACCCAGGGAGTCTGAGAAA
>JAMWET010005935.1:72500-190000 GCA_024036415.1 Prochilodus magdalenae | reverse complement strand
AGACAGGGAGCGAGAATGAGTATAGCTGTCTACAGCACCACTACCTTCAGTGTTTACGTGTTTGGGGAGGGTAATAGGTGGCGAAGTTGAGCACTCTGTTCAGTTGTGTTGTTTTTTTGGAATGAAGTGAATTGTTGGGAGTGTTGGTTGGGTTAATGTCATCTCTGTTGAGGAACATTCAAACTCAAAGCATCTTTCCCATTGGCTCCTGGCCTCATCCGTTTTCATATTGTTTCACTTTGTTTGCTCGCCGTCGTTGCCATGTGTTTTCGGCCCTGGCCTGGCTTCCATGCACATTTCACCCATCTACTATTGTTCTATGAAAGCTCAGTACTACAGTAGTAACTTAACAAACTTCTGTAAGTCTAATTTAAACTTAACGTTTAACTTCTTTTATCTGAATTAGTGGAGCACAACCACATTCAGTTGGATATTAGCACTACATAAAATGCCCAGTTATTCAAAACTGATTTTCAGTGATTTATTTGAACGGACTATGTGTACATATTACCCAAAAAGAGCATCTTAATAAGCTACTTACACAGCTGAGCCCGTTAGCATAACATTTTTAAGAAACTCCAACATTCCATTTCTTGTGAGGAGGAATGTTATCGTTAGATTTGTATGATCTTGTTTTTGTCTTCCATAAGAATTTTCTATACTGCATATTTTCTTACAGCGATTTTGGCTCGTGCACCCACCCTCTCTTTCTGCTGGACGTTCTAACGGCTTGGTGAGGCTTTGCAGCTTGGCCTCCCTTCGGTTGGGAGAAGGAGTTGGAGTTGGCATGCATGGCTGAGGGCCGAGCTCCAGCCGACACATGCAGCACTCTTGCTGCTTTCTACGGGATGGTGGGTGGCAGTGAATCCAGAGAGCGGCCGAGCAAGAGCTGCTGCTGCTGTTGCCGCAGTGGTTAATATATAGGGACTGGAACCACAAGCTTGGAGTAGATCTGTTGTAGTGGGAGGAGGACGGAGTGTTCGGTCTTTCTCTGGCCCCCTGGGGGAAAAGGGAGAATTGGAGACGCACATGATGGTGATTGTGTGCCTGGTGTGGGTGTGTGTGTGTGTGTGTGTGTGCGTGGGTGTGTGTGTGTGTGTGTGTTTGCTCACTGGGACAGTGAACACACTGTAACACCTTATGTGTCGTGACAATAAGGATGGAGCTGGAGTGCCCCAGGGACTCTGCTTGGACTTGAGACGTAAATAGTTGGGGCTGTTAGCTTAAAGACGTGTAGATGAGTTGCTTGTGCTATTCTGTGCTGGGCTTATTTGGCTGGCCAGGGTCAGATTGCAGTATATGCATGGAGGACCTGCCTGCTGTCTTTGCTGTTCAAAAGCACAGAGCTGTAGAGATTTGCCAACTCCTTACCCCAACTTATGTGGTATCACCGGAAAGCCCCTGATGTCCTCTTTAGGGTACTGTACCGGTAATGTAACTCAAATAAGTACAATGAGAGAAGCAAAAACAAAGTGCCCACTACAGGAGGCATAGGAAATAAGGCAGGGTTTCAGGAGGATGTGTAAAACAGCGGGTTACTAAACTAAGATTTTCAAAACCACAGTAAAAAGAAAGCTAGCAAACAGAGTGATTGTCATTTTCCATCTCAGCACAATGCGATTTATTCATTCCACCAGTTTATGCAGAAAATAATTCACCAATCAATGACAGCACACAGAACTGCAGTTGTTTGCGGCAATTTCCAATCACAGTTTAGATAGAGGCTGGAAAGCAACCCTGGTATGGGACCAGCAATGGCTTAATGTTCTGGTTTTTAATCAGCCGTGCTACGCTCTGAAATTGTTCTGTTATTGCAAAGTAGGTTTGGGCTCTTGCACTATTTAAGAAGAAGAAAGAAGACTTACTTAAACCTCTCTTTGGACGCTGTGAACAAAAACATCTGCGGTCTGGTCTTATCCCTGTGCTTGACCAAACACCAAACAATGAGGACAACTGGTCTGGCACTACATAAACTAGGCATGCACTGAAATGAACATTTTGGCCGAAACTGAAACTGAACATTTTGGCCGAAATCCTGAACTCATAACAAAATGAAACCATTTGAATTTCCACAATTTTGAATTTTCCAAATCCCAAATTCATTTTATTGTTTCCCTCTGGGATCAATGTTTCCTTTATTTTGCCACTCCTTCACCATTTCATGAATTAAATTAACCTGGGCTAAATCGCAGGCAGCAAGCAGATGTGGACCACATCCGGCAAAGATATGGCACTGTCTGCACTGGCAATCTGCTGTGAGCCAAAGGTGGCCCACGTATTTACACCATGTCCCACCTGTCCCAAAACAGATCTGGTCCACTTCTGGCACAGATACAGCAGAGTTGCCTACTTTTGGCTGAGGCGTGGCCCCAATGTGGCACATATGCTCCTCACACCTTGCTACAGGGAGCAGAAGAGGAAGGGGAATTTGGGCCAGATTTGGACCAGAACTAGACTAGTTTTTGAAAAATCAATGACTGAACTGCGGCTTAAACATATAAACCAGACACGGAGCATCTTAACATCCCAGCAGACACACCAACACCACACAATATGAAAAAAAAAAAAAAAAAAACACATCCCAGTCGACATGCTGCATTCTTACAGAGCTCCACACTCTGGTTCCCATCTATAAATGGGAAGTAGAAAAAGTTAGCATGTCATTAAAAACATTGTTTTGTTTGGTATAAATTATTCAGCTTTATTCAGGCTTATCGATGGTTCGGGCAGAAATGGCCCTAATTCAGTTCCTGCTGTTTACCTCCATGCAATCAGAAGATTTTCACTGGTTTAAATGGAGGATGCACTGAATGTTCAGCGACTGAGTAATTTCACAACATATCGTGTATAAATGCATTTATAAGGCATGTTATAGCTTGAATAACACCTTCAAATAAATGACAAAAGCCTGTATAATTGTTTATCGGCCATATAAGTAGTTATGTAAGTGTTACATAAGAATATGACTATAAAATCAGGGCCTGTTATGCATCATACTGTAGAATCTGTTCATTAAAACATTAGAGCCATTAAAGTTGTTATGCTCTACAACAAGGTTCAATAGAAGGTTGGTGTTCATTTACATGTACATTTAAGGTATTTAGCAGATGCTCTTATCCAGAGCGACTTACAACCGTGCTTAGTGTTCCGTTGGATAATATTCCAGCTAGTACAGGAAGTTTAGAGCCTAGAACTCACCATGACCTCAGACACTGCCCCAACAAGGGGCCAGTGCTGATACCTAGAGATTAATACACACATATATAAAGCAAAAAGAGCACTACCTGGCAACCCCAGCCCAGTGCTCTAACCTATAGAGGAGAAAAGGTCGATATAAGTGCATTATAAGTGCAACACAACACAAGTACATACACACATCACTTATACTTCTACTAGTGCTCACTCACTTAAGTGCTTTACAAACAGATGGTGTAGGGCAATGGATAACACCACTACCTGCCAGAAAACTACCAGCTGATGTGGAGGACTGGGGTTCGATTCCCAGTCTAGGTAATTATCCTGTGCTACGCCAATAAGACTCCTAACACTACATTGGCCTACCTGTAATATGATTACCCTTGAAAGGCGCTTTGGATCAGAGCATCAGCTAAATGCTAAGTTTCCTGTATAACACCCCAACCCATTAAAACAGTTGTCACCAACTTAGCTGAGCATTTTTTAAAAATTCATTTAAAGAAAATTGACATTGTACATGCAGTGTGTATTTGAGAGAGTAGTTGATATTTAGCTGGTAACTGACTAGAGTATAATGTGAACCAGATTCATAAATATAAATACTCTTGCTTTAAAGTGTAATGCATGAAACTAGAAAGAGAAAGTTCGTGAACAAACATTAAGCTGGCTTGTATAAGGCTGACAATTACGTTAAAATGTTTAAAAGTTGAACTACCTTAAATTAACTGCCACTCTGCCGCCTTAAATTCACTCCTACCACCTTAAAGTCCCTGCCACCTTAAATTTACTCCTTCCACCTTAACTTTGATGCCACTTTAAATTCACTTCTACTCTCTTCTTCTTAATTTCATTAAATTCCCTGACACCTTTAATTTAATCATACCACCTTAAACTCTCTGCCACCCCAATATCACTCGTACCACCTTAAATTCCCTCATACCACCTTAAATTCAATGCTACCTTAAATTCACTGTTCCATATTAACTCCATTGTTTTAGCAGACACTGCTGTGTGTCCGTGGGTCTTTGTGTGAGAGGCCCATTATGACATCACTTGTGGCAGTTGAGATTTGAATTCGCTCGACGTTCCGCCATTCCTATGGGAAAAAAATAGTTCGAAAACGGCTGCCTTCTGAAAACCGTATGTCAGAATTCTTAGAAAAGCACAAGCACACTATTCGGGTACAGGTCCTACGATCCTGCAAAATTACGTGGTTCTATGTCAAAAACTGTAGAATTTAATTAATTCATTAATTAATTAATTATCACTAAGTTAGTAAGACATTGATAGTGACCAAACTCTTCTAGATGGTACTGTAATTAATTAATTATCACACCTGTACCTGGTATGATAAGGTGCCACAAGATCCCTACATATGCATTTAGAAAGCTCTACCAATCCAGGATTCATAGAAGGAGTTCTCGAAAGGTTTTCTCTGAGACTATCTGAAATACTCAGAAGGGGTTCATGCTTTTACTAGCAGGGGAAAATGTTGTTTGTGTGAAGCACCACCAGCATCCGCACTTCATTTTCCCAACAAATGAAGCAAAGAAACGTTTTCCATCTCTAAAAGCATATGCCTTATTCCCTGAGCTCCTATTATACGTTTCAGGGGAAAAGCCATTCTGACTAATAGCAATCCGAGACAGTAAAATATACAACGGGTTATTCGGCTAATGTAGTGTCTGATAACGGCCAAGACCACCTAACTTTTAGGTCAGTGTGCCAAGCATTCAGTGGTCGGCATGTGCTCTGCTTTACGTTCTGCCAAGGGAAATTTCACTGACATGAAATTAGTTATCAGAAGGCAGTTGAGCTTTTTCATTAAGTACATGCAAATGGGTCCAAGCGTAATGAAGTTTAACGACTTAAACTGAGGTATCCAAGTTATGCTATCAAGGCCATTATAGCAGTGGAGCATTATTTCCCAGCCTGCATTAGTGCGTTATTACCATATAAGATAGAATGGTAAAATGGTTTAATTAGCCATCTGGTAACTGCTACTCACACAGCTTATGAAAAATAAATCGAATGGTGGGTGGTAGACCCTGTTTCTGAAGTTGATGTTGCTTGTGGTATGATTATATAATAACTCTCCTGTATTGAATAATATTTGGTTTTAAAAGTTTACTAAGTAAGACACTGATAGTGACCAAACTCTTCTAGATGGTACGGTAGATCTGGCTCTCGAGTAGAGTGAGAACATGTGAACACCACAGAAAACAACCTGAGCATGGTACTTTGGTATATTATCCGCAATTATTATTGTACATATTCTATTATTTCATTGAATTAAACACAAATACATTATTATTAGGAAATAACAAATATTGTTATTCTTTTGGAAATTCTTTTGTATTTTTTTTTCACTTAGAAAATCAACCAAATGCCATTTGACCTGGGGTGCACAAACCTATGCATATTTGGGTAACAGAAATGGACATTATCATTTTCAAAAGGATGGAAACATATTGTCGCTGTCCAATGAAAAACATATATCTCCATTTTTGTTGATTTTTACTTTTATCCATCATTTAAACACAGCAGCTGCTGTTTACACTGTCTGAAGATTTGACTTTACCAAACCGAGACGGTGCCAGATAGTGATGTGTGATTCCATGTTTGGACATCCAAAGAGTGCCAATACCTACAATCACTGTCGAGATTGCCTCTTCAGTAAACAACTCATCATTCCCCCTCTTTACCATTGGGATTCCACAGGGATGCACAGGTAGTCTGGTTCGTGGCTGCTTGGCCTTGAAGACGCAGTTTATACAGCTCTATGAAGCTCTAGTTCCTTAAACCGTCCTTGTGGTCTTATTTTCAGAGGTGGTTTAGAGCTTGGTAGTCAGTGTTGCCACTGAGGACCTAAGATTGTACATGTCCTAAGAGGGTACATGCTAGATCTATATATACTTATTATAAATCACATGACAGTAAGTCTCTAAGCTCTTCAGTAAAACATTATCCAATTCTTCTGGCATTGTCATTGGTCTATGAATGATAAATGGCTGAGCTCATTATGTAGTAGGGGTGTTTACTTTGTGCCAGGTAATATATTGGGGTATTGGTGTTGATGGACCATACAAGACAGTGAGCTAGCTACCTTCAAAGTCCTTTTACCAGTTTTGCATTTACATTTACGGCATTTAGCTAACGCTCTTATCCCGAGCGACTAACAAGGTTGATGATTACAGGTAGGCCAAAGTAGTGTTAGGAGTCTTGCCCAAGGACTCTTATTGGTGTTGCTCAGCATAGTCACCCAGACTGGGTTTCGAACCCCAGTCTCCCACACGAGAGGTGTCACCCTGAGTAGTGGTGTTACCCACTGAGCTACCCCAACCCCCGAAATACAGTTTGGTTGTATTGTACACTGGAAAGTTGGCAGTAATTCGGTCAGACATTGTGAAAAACGTTCTTTAATTAACTCCTGGATCCATCTGGTTTTCATTTCAGCAAGTTACTGGGATCATAGCACAAGACTGACTCCAGCTCGATATCTAAAAACGCCTAACCACCAGAACAAGGCAGCGATAGCGAAAGGGCAGGAGCACTACATGGAGAAATACAGAATGAACTGAACATGGCGTAGCATCTCTGTGGTGCACTCTATATCTGCACAACTTCACTCCTCCCTCCTCGACAAGACGGAGTGTGCTAGCCTGGAAACATGCATTATTTGCAACAGATATCATCTCCTAATGGTGCCTGTGCTCCCTCTGGCAGACCATAATGGACCGTTTTCCAGCCTCTCTGCATCTCGTTCTGTCTCTTTGATGGTGACGGAATGGGGACATTGAGTCACCTGGGAAGAAACAAGAGGAATGAGAGGAGCCCCTCACTGCCTTGTCAGGAAGCTAGCATTAGGGGCACTTGACATGGCACGCACACTGAAAAAGGCTGGCGCCGGTGACAAAGCACCGTCCTCCAGCTCAAGCATGCCGTAATATCCTCCTCAGTGCTCCGAAGAAGAGAAGAGCTGCTGTCCGGCAAGCTTCCCCAGAGATCTTTCTCCAGTGGTGATGCTGCTGTGAGCTAACCCATGAGCTAACTTTGACTTGTGTTGTTTTCGAACTGGCTCCTCCTGGACTCAAAAGTCCAAACTACCAATTTAAAACCTCAACCATATAAAGGAGCACTTTGTAGTTCTGGTAGGAACGACTTTTACGACCGAGGAACTGAAGAGATTCATCAACAGAGCCTGCTCTCTTCTAGCACCATGTCAACACCATAATCTGCCCGTTTTCACGCCTGACTCTTCACAGACTCTCTGGTTGTTTATGAGCTGCTGTTGAATATAAGGGGCCATAATCATAGTAAGGACTGGTGTTTTTGGATTTTGCCTCGTGTTTTCTTTCACTCAATGCTTTTGTTAGTATGCAGCTACACCTGGTGGTTGGTGTAGCTTAGCGGATAACACCGCTACCCACCAGTTAGCCACCTCCCACCATGTGGGAGACTGGGGTTCAAATCCTGGTGTGGGTGACTACACTGTGCTACACCAATAAGAGTCCTTGGGTAAGACTCCTAACACTACATTGGCCCACCTGTAATATGATTAACCTTGTAAGTCGCTCTGGATAGGAGCCTCAGCTAAATGCCGTAAATGTACAATGACCAGTAAAAGTTAAGAGTTGAGCAGAGACAGCAAAGCTGGATCTGCATCATACATAAAAACAGAGTGTCCACGTTTTGGTTCCCCAAACAGGACACCGGGAGAACGCTGTGGGGTGGAGGACCAGCAACGGGCAGGTTCTAGCAAGCCAATGTCAACATAAAAGCAAAGCCCAGTCCTGGATATATAGGCAATTTCGAAACGGCCTAAAACACACAGCTGTGGATCTGTGCTTTAAGCATATCGTTGCTGTCCAATGAAAAACATGTATCTCCACTTTTGTCCTTTTTTACTTTTATGCAGGATTTGAACAAATCAGCTGCTGTTTACAAAGTGAGAATTTCATGATGAATGGGCCAACAGAAATGGGCCAAAACTGTTTGGAAAGATGTCTGGTTCTATTGACTTAAATTAAAGTTAAATGAGGTTTTTAGGGCTGCCCTCTAGAAGTCGATGAGTCAAATCGTCAGTCGCTGACCCTTTAAGTCGACTGAGACCCATTTTAATAATTATTAAAAGGGGAATAATAAATATATATTTAAGTTCTAGCAGATATGTTTATTTATTTGTCTACAGTTAGTATAATTTTTATTTAAGGATCAGTACAGTCACTTAATACGCCTGCTGATAAACGAGAAATAATTATTTTAGCGTGGGTAATATAATTAAACGGTTTCCGGTCTACCATTCTTCTTTCATCTAAAAATAATTTAAATATGGACTAATCTGGTTTTATTTAGCAGCTCATTATTTATGAGAGATGAAAGACGAAGTGTCCTCCTACTGAAGAAGCTGTTAGAAGTGAGATTAAAAAGACTAGAAGCTATAAGCGCTAATGTTTAGCATAAATACGAGCTGCTGCCCGACGCTGCATCCTGTAACTAAAGGCTCCAGTTCAGATCGATCATCATAAGCCCCGCCTCTTTTAGTTCAGGAATACGTTCCTGTGACTCTGCTGACTTTCTAAATGAGGAGATCAGATCTGAACCGTATGCAGACTGATTTACTGATTACTAGATAATGTACATGGAGAAAAAACATGAACGAATAGTCGAATCGTCGACCAGGACGGGCGAATCCGATTCGACTGACAAAAGTCGGGTACAGCCCTAGAGCTTTTTGGCCTCCCCTGTAAAGCCATTTTGGAGATATTAGTTTTTCATTGGGCAGCGACGATATCAGCAATGTTATATGCCGCTATTGGGTGTTGCACGTTGAGACCTGAGGAATGATATTTCATACCAACTTATACAAGGTATAATGGGGAACGAAAACACTTGACTTGAAAATCCTGGCTGAACATGTTTTCAGATTCCAAAAGGATGTCTATGGAAAAAGCAGGATGATGTTTGTTTGCATTATCAAAGAGCGCATAGAACAGAGAGTAGAACATAGGGACAGGACCAACTAACATCTTCAGAGTGTGACCATGATTCGCCATATTCCGGCAGGAACACATAAAATCACCGGATAAGCTATGGCTGAGTGTCAGAGGTGGTGGGAAAGAGAGATTGCTTCACACAGTGACATTTATTCAGATAAGTGAAGCGAAAAATACAAGCAAACAAAAGATGAATGAAAATCAAACGAGTTTTAAAACATACTTCCTGCCTGTAGTATAGGTAAGCATCGGAGTCTACACAGCAAGGTCTTGGACTCTCACTTATTGGCCCTACTCCCATTCAGGTTGCTCTCTCGGAGTATGTCCCGCTCCTTCTACACCTGGGACAAACCACTAACTGTAAAACAGGTGTGCCAACATATTAGTATAAGCAGCAACATATAAAATCTGGCCTGGATTATCTCTTACTGGTCAATACGACTGCAGTGTGCACATTTACTCATTCATTAACAACTTGTTCTCTATCAAGGGCTACAGGGTTGACCTCACCCCTCCCCTGAGCTAGCTGTGGGCCCTACGTCATATTCAAGAGTGAGCTCAGCCTGCTTTGCTTCCTGTGTTAGAGAATATGCTGGACCAGCAACAGGTAGGTATAACAGGTATCATTATACACAGACATACATGGTGTTAGGTAATACTACTGACCTCATCACACAGAGACAACCACAGTCTACACCCGACCACAACCGTCATGTAACACCGATCCTGACATGCCATGAGGCTTGTATCTGGATTGCAACCCGACATCACACTCTCATCTCATCACACGTTTTCATGTTTTGTTGGTTCTAGATAGTTGGATTGAATCTGATAGCTTCAGAATAAAGGCAGTTGTATCCAGTAGATCAGGGTCCCGTACATGAAGCATTATCATAAAGAAGGGGCCTGATATACAGGGTGGTGTTAGCTCCAGCTGAAATGGATTTAGAGACGTATCTCAGGCTAAAACAAGGGAAAGCACTCAGTGTTATATACGGCTGCCACATTTTGTTGGTTGCACACAGTGAGTGTGTGGTGAAAGATGCAGCTGTGCTCTCAATACTTCAGCATGAAAACATCAGGAACTGCACTGTGCTGTAAATACACTTAGGCCCAGTTCGAACCACACATAAAAAATACTAATGGTGTAAAACACACAACAGCCCGACAGTTTAACCACACGGCGCAAACCAACCACACACACACACACACACACACACACACATATACACATACACATACACACACACACACATATACACATACACATACACACACACACATACACACACACATATACACACACACACATATACACACACATATACACACACACACACACACACACACTCACATATATACACACACACACACACACACACACACATATACACATACACATACACACACACGCACACACACACATATACACATACATACACACACACACACACACACTCACATATATACACATACACACACACACACACACTCACATATATACACATACACACACACACACACACAAACACGCGCACACACACATATACCCACACAGACACACACTCACACACACACAAACACACACACACACACACAAACAGAGACACACAAACACGCACGCACACACACACACACACACATATACCCACACACACACACACACATACACACACACACACACACAAAAGCTACACTAGTCTACGTCACTACATATACACACAACAAACATGCGCACATATGAATATGAATTATGAGAACAAACCACCACTCAGTCTTTTGGGGTAAACACATCCCTGTCAGCCTCCACCATTGTATATGTAGTTGTAGTACAGTACACCAGTTGTAGGTTGGTATAGCTCAGCGGATAACACCACACATGGGATACTGGGGTTCGAATCCCGGTCGGTCCTTGGGCAAGACTCCTAACACTACACTGGCCCGCCTGTAATGTGATTAACCTTGTAAGTTGCTCTGGATAAAAGCGTCAGCTAAAGGCCATAGATGTAGATGCAGTTACCATGGTCAAAATGTGTACACTGTAACTGCTGTATTCCCTTTTTTTATTTCATAGATAAAATATTTGTAATATATAAATATTTATAATTATATTTTTAAAGCTATATTGATCACTGATGTGGAAAAGTCCCCAGTTTCCCATTTCATTTAATCAAACAATCTGTTTTTTGAAATATGGATTTAACACCAAGTAGTTTAATGTAAGCCTGGTTCCTTACACATAACACAGAACCGCATGAATGTTCTCTGTGCTTAAGTCTCCTGAGTCACCGTGGTTTGCTTTGGTTCCATTGTTACAAAATACTTCCAGTAATGATACAGAGTCAACTCCTCAGGTTGTGGACATGCAAAAGACTATCTTGAAGTGGTTTTCCGATAAACTCCTCATTCACTCTTACGTCACCAATTTCCTTTTAACTAACACTGTAGCGTCCTGCTATTGGCTCATACCACCGTAGACACGCAAAGGCTGATGGGAAGTGCCCTGACTTGCTGTAAGACAGACCTTAGATTTTGTAAATAGGTTTTGGGCTGTGGGGGATAAGTAGTGCAGTGTTGGTGCTTAACATTAGGTGTAGGTGTGTGGCTATTGATAACCTGCCTGCTACCTTTACCTTTCAGTTAGTGGAGGCTGAGTGGCAGGTCTCTCCGGTGCTGTGTTTAATTAAAGGGCATTAGTTTGAACAACTGTGTTTCCTGCTACTTGTTAATTCTACGCTGACGCTACTATAGTTTTACTAGTACTCCAGTAAATCATCACTACAGTAACAGTACTTTCAAAATGAAATGAAAAGTTTGGTTGGTCGTCTCCACCAAGACTAAAGCGGGACTCGTCACTGAAGATGACCCGCTGCCATTCTGAGTCACTCCATGACAGTCTGGTACGACACCACTGCAGTCTTTGGTGACGATGACGTGGTGTTAAGGACAGTCGTCGTAACAGTCTGTGTGCATGTAGTCCTGTGTGGTGCAGCCGTCTGCCAATGGTGCTGGCACTAAGAGGATGACTCATGGAGGCATCACTGCTCGCTGAATGTCCACAATTGTGGCTGTTGGGTCAGTCAGGTAGAGCGATAAGACCCATCCTTGTTTATGTCACATGCCTGGCTAAACTTAAATCGTTACATGTCGGCCAATGTCAAACCTACCCACCAAGTGTCAGTCCTAACGGTCCAGTTAACATCTTCAGAGACCACGGTCTGTGGCCAACATGTCCACAATGCGACGCATATCCTGCTTACACCTGGACATTTCATAAGACTTGTATGTGGATTACATCTGGACCAGATTCTCATCACATGTATTTACATTTTGTAGTCAAATGTGGTTCTAGATAGTTGGATTGAATCTGATAGCTTCAGAATAAAGGCAGTTGTATCCAGTAGATCAGGGTCCCGTACATGAAGCATTATCATAAAGAAGGGGCCTGATATACAGGGTGGTGTTATGCTCTCTGAATATCCTCAATTGTGGCGGTGGGTCAGTCAGGTACAGTGATATGGCTGGTCCTTGCTTACATCACACCTGAATCATTTGAATGTCTCACGATATCAAACCTACACACCAAGTTTCATTTTTTTGGGCAATTTTGCTGTTTTGATTATATATATATATATATATTTGCATATTATGCTTGTATCCTGTGGACGTTCATATCATTAACTAAAGATGGGAAACATTAAAAATTGTCATAGGATTATATAGGATAAATATATATGTATATATGTGTATATACAGGGGTTGGACAATGAAACTGAAACACCTGGTTTTAGACCACAATCATTTATTAGTATGGTGTAGGGCCTCCTTTTGCGGCCAATACAGCGTCAGTTCGTCTTGGGAATGACATATACTGTGTCCTGCACAGTGGTCAGAGGGATTCTAGGCCATTCTTCTTGCAGGATAGTGGCCAGGTCACTACGTGATGCTGGTGGAGGTTCGTCCTTCTTGGTGGTATGCTGACATTACCCTGGATACCGTGGCTCTTGATACATCACAAAGACTTGCTGTCTTGGTCACAGATGCGCCAGCAAGACGTGCACCAACAATCTGTCCTCTTTTGAACTCTGGTATGTCACCCATAATGTTGTGTGCATTGCAGTAGTATGTTGTGGAGCTCTTAGAACTGTGAACCTTCTTACCTGCTGGTCCAAGTTTAGCACCAGGCTGGTCCAGTTTAGCCATGAGACCTCCCACACTAAAATGACAGGTGTTTCAGTTTCATTGTCCAACCCCTGTGTATATATATATATAAATATATACACGCAAAATATTCTTCAATGTATGCACTCTGTCGCATATTGCAGGCCTCGTTTAGTGCTCCAGCTCCGCCAGCTGTGCATAATTGCAGCACTATGACTGTACTTTTCTTCTCAACTCTAATGTTTTATATAATTCTCAATGTACCAACCGCATCCATAAAGGTACCACACTTAATCTCCTCAGGCCATAAAGTACCACACATCCCCGTCTCCAGATGTATTATAATATTCCACTATGTGCTATACGAAGCCCTGTTTGACAGCTAAACTGGACCGGATCAGTTGTGCCACTGATGTCAGGTACACACAACCAACTGCTTCATCACTTTTACAGTTCGCTCTGCAGAGTATATAAGCATACCCAGAGAGCACCCATGGGTGCACCGGCCGGTTACTTTCTTTAAGGCATATATTTAATGTAATTACTCCTCTGGCCTTTTAAGCTCATTTACGTTGGCACAGTACTCAGTTGGAGGAAATGAACATGGCACCTTTCCCAGTACTGTGAGTGCTTTGAATGATTAGCCTTTTATTTCCCCTTGCTTGGCATCCAAAACACAGTATTTGTATTTCCTTTATTAGACCTTAAACAGTCAGCCTGTCGGTGTGAGAGGCAGCACTCAGCCTGCTCGCTGCCTATTAGAGATGCCTGCACTCGACAAGCCATCAGTACAGGCTGTGAAAGCAGAGCTGGTGATGTAACTGATGAGTGTGTGTGCGTGTGTGTGTGTGTGTGTGTGTGTGTGTGTGTGTGTTTTCACATATTTCAACTAGGTCTGTACAATAAGGACCTAAAATGTGATGTTCAATAAAGCTGTGGGTTTTCAGGATGATGACAGGAGAAGTGACTAATGACGAGTGTGACGACAGTGAGCTACACAAATGAACACAATCGGAAGCAGCCACTTCAGAAACGTCTGTATTCACAAAGTTGGGGTTGGAGTGTTGATGTAGAGTGTTGGGAGATTGATATGGCTTCCCCACATACTGGGCTCTAAACTACATTAATAAAGTGTGTGTGGTCTTCATGAAAAGCTGCATACGGTTTGAACAGGGGATGTACTTTTTCGGAGACTATTAAAGTGACTACTTTAGGTAGGTGTAGTGTTTGTTAGCAACACTAGCTACGTAGCTCCAGCTCTAAACCATTTGGGCTCCAAACATGTCTTGGCTGAACAACTGTACTGGGGGAAAGTGAAAATGCACTCATCATCCAAAGAATATCTACACCCAGAGATTGCAGTGCTGTTGGGAAGGAGGATAAAGGTGACCAGGATCAATAACTGATGATACATTTAGACTGATATGATCAATATTTATTGAGCTACACATACAGATGTAGTCTCTCAGTATGTTGTCGGGCCGCCATGTTTGCTAACCAGACATCTCAGCATGGAGTTGTAGAGGTTCCTAATGGTGACCTGTGATAATCCCTCCCTTCCAGCTTGAATATCCTCACACAGTTCCTGCAGATGGTGCGGTAGGGCTGGAGTGACAAACTTATTCATCAACACCAATACAGAAGCGGGACTCGTCACTGAAGATGACCCGCTGCCATTCTGAGTCACTTCATGACAGTCTGGCATGACACAGCGCTTTGGCGATGTTGACGTGGTGTTAAGGACAGTTGTGGTGTTGGGTACGTACCGAACAGCATGTGTGAGTTAGCCATTTAGGCTAAATTACCCATTTAGCCAAATAGTTAAGTTGCTCACTCATCACATGGTTGAAGCTAAGAGGAGGGAATTTCTTTATTGGGGTTCTAGCAGCTTCAGTTTCATGCCAGGTACATCATTAACCTAAACTCCTAATTGTTGGTGGTGGAATGTTCTTCAGTCTCACAAATTCTTTTTGTTTCTGGATGCTGTAAACACAACTGAAAGCATTAATATGTTGGTATTTGTTGTCTGGCCTTAGGCTTACTGGGTTAGCTTGTGAATCCCAAGTGCCTGTGGGTTTAATAATCTAGTGTAGAAATAAAGGATGGTGCGTATTCTGCTTTTGCTGTGGTATTGGTATAAATCAACCTAAATGTTGACACTGTGACAAATCTGTAATAGGAATATTGTTATTACATATAGGTAGTTCTTACATATATACAGTAATACATACTCCGCATACAGTGGGGTGCAAAAGTTTGGGCAGCCTTGTAAAAAAAAAAAAACATAACTCAATATTTAGTAGATCCTCCTTTCGCAGAAATAACAGCCTCTAAACGCTTCCTATAGCTTCTAATGAGAGTCTGGATTGTGGCTGAAAGTATTTTAGACCATTCCTCTTTACAAAACATCTCTAGTTCATTCAGGTTTGATGGTATCCGAGCATGGACAGCTCTCTTTAAGTGACCACAGATTTTCAATAATATTCAGGTCTGGGGACTGAGATGGCCATTCCAGAACGTTGTACTTGTTCCTCTGCATGAATGCATTAGTAGATTTTGAGTAGTGTTTAGGGTCGTTGTCTTGTTGGAAGATCCAGCCTCGGCGCAGCTTCAGCTTTGTCACTGATTCCTGGACATTGGTCTCCAGAATCTGCTGATATTGATTGGAATCCATGCGTCCCTCAACTTTAACAAGATTCCCAGTCCCTGTACTGGCCACACAGCCCCACAGCATGATGGAACCACCACCAAATTTAAGGTCACTGAACTTACCAAACCAAATTGAGTTCCAATAATTAGGTTTTGAAATCAATAAAATGACAACAGTGCCCAAATTTATGCACCTGCCTACATTGGTTTAACCAATTATTGCACACTTTCTGTAAATCATATAAACTTCATTTCACTTCTCAAATATCAATGTGTTTGTCCCCTATATGATATATTTAACGGAATTTTTTTATCCAAACAATCAATGCTTTATAAAGGTAAATCAGGAAAATTAACAAGGTTAAATTAAACTTTCGCACCCCACTGTATAATTATTACATCACGTTCTCTTTACACATTTACTAACACATATATACAGGTGATATTTCTAACAGGTACTCTCATATACAGTATATAAGATACATGACATAATAATACATAAAGGCTTTTACGAAACATGTGTTTGTGAGTGAAAGAGAGAGAGCGAGAGAGTAAGCGAGAGAATAAGTGAGAATGATAGAGAGCTCAGGCTTATCTGAGATGTGTGGTGTTAGGTTTGTGATACTGTGGTCTGGCAGGTCTGTAGTGGACTCTGAATGGATGAACTAATCCCCACCTTGCTGATGGGCTGGAGAGTGGACTTTCAGTATGTCTGCAACTATGGAGGCTTAACACACATGCACACAGACACACACACACCCTTACCCTAACCTTAACCTTATCCTGACATTACATGATTAAAATGTAATGACTTACACTGTGGGAACCAGAATGTTACGGTCAGGTCAGTTTAGCACCTGGACTATTTCACCACAGAGCCATGCGGGTATAACGTGCAGAGCATGTTTAGGCATTGTTTAGCTGAAATCAGCAAGACCTTCCCTGAAAAAGACATTGTCTGGATGGGAGGAATATGTTGGTCCGTAGCCTGTCTGTGTCGTTTAGCATTAATGGTGCCTTCACAGGTCTCCCATGCTATGTGCACTAATCCTCCCTTATACCATCAGGATGCTAGCTTGTGAACTGTGTGCTGAGTATAAGCCTGATGGTCCTTCTTCTCTTTAGACCCGGAGGATGCAGCGTTTTTGATTTCCAACAAGAATTTCAAAATTTATTTGCTACACTTTTCCACATCCCCCTAGTCCATCTCAAACAAGCTCCGGCCCAGAGAAGGCGGCGGTGCTTTTGGATCTGTTTATATCTAAAGCCTTCTTTGCATTTTAACTCTCATTTGTGGACCAGTGATGAACTGTGTTCATAGGCGAGATGGTTTTGGGAAGTGCTCCAGAGCCCATGCACTCTGTAGCGCGGTGCTACCTGAGGGCCAGTATCGGTTTTCAGCCGTGTTCTCTGCAAATAGAGATTTCACTGGATTCTCTGAAATGATGGATGATATGATGTAGAGCAGATGATGTGAATTGTTCATGAATTGATGGTGCAGTCTTTCACAGACTGGTAAACCTTACCAGCTTTACTTCTGAAAGACTCCGCCTCTCTGGAATGCCCTTTTTATACCCATTCATGAAACTCATTTGTTGCCAATTAACCTAATTAAAAAGATATTTTACCATTACCATTGTACCATTTACTAGTTGTCCTGTACCAACAGTGTAGAAAGATATAGCTGGCATTAAATTCAAACAGGTCATATATTTTAGAATATATATTTTATTCCTCAAAAAAAAAAATATTATTTATTATTTAGCATTTACATTTTGCAGTGTATCCCAACCTGTTTTGGAATTGGGCTTGTATAAAACAATATTAGCAAGGTAATGAAAGAAACTGAAGCCCACAGTTATGCAGTGCTCATATTCTCCGATGGCAGGAGATCGATTCTTAAAATATCTTGTTCCATTTTAAAACACTTCACTCACTGTATTGGGTTTAACCACAGGGACGCTTTTACCATTGATATGATAACTGTGTTAATAATTCATAAGAGCCTGTTTTTTTCAATACTGTCACACGTGTAGTGTTGTCTTTCAGATTTTTGCTTTCTATGCCATTAGTCTGAGCTGGGGAAGTCTCGTTATGTCGTGTATACTTTACTGTCTATCCTGAGAAAAAGCCTAACACAGTAAGGTCAATAATGAAGAATAAATCATTCAGAAATGATCCACCACTAAAACTGAAACGGCACTGTGAAATTATTGAGGACAGGAAAAGAAATGAATGCAGTGGATGGAAGGATGGATGAAGGATGCACAGTACCAGTCTTGTTATTGAGTGAGTTGCTTTATAATTATTTAAGGAAATTATTCATTTCAGGTTGAAGGAAAACAGCAATTTGTGGCTAAACTTGACGACTTGATTGAAAAAAATACGAATGAAAGCTCATTTCCTCTTTGAATCAGTGATTAACTGACAGTTTGCACCATGACAATGCATTTTCCAAACTCCCAATAAGAAAAAGAGCCTGAACATTAATCATATAAAACCTCTATATGCACTAATGACCAGATACAGACCTTCCTACTGAATTCGTTTCCACTGAATTACAATTGAGTTCAAACTGCAGTTCCACAGTAAAAAGCAATTTAAATAAGTTTATGTTTTGATCTATTTAAAACCAAGTCATCTTTCAGTATTAAGTTCAGTGTGTCATCTTTACAGGCAACTTTACAGGAGAGGCCAAAAACCTCATTCAATTTGAATGGGAGTCAATGGAACCGGACGTTGGTCCAATCTTCATGAAATTTCCACACAGTGTAAACAGCAGCTCATGTGATCAAATGAGGCATAAAAGTAAAAACCAACAAAATAGAGATGTTTTTCTTTGGACAGCGACAATATATAAAATCATCATGCAGGTCTGTCCAAACCCCAACCACTAATTTTACACTTGTCAAAATAATACTCATTTTGGATCGTTATTAAAGATGGTTTCCTGGTAATTACGTTTTTTAAAGATTTTATATTTATTATAAGTTTAATTGTTTATTTTTTTTTATAAAAAAACAATATTCACACGTACTGTGCCATGTTTTTATGTCACAACCAAACCTCGGAAACTTTTAGTCTGTAGGCGGAGTCTTGTTTTAGCCACATCCCTGCATTTTAGAGCAGGATGTGCTTATCCCTGTCCCACATGGCCACATGGTGAGCCGCTAGATCTCCTTGTTTTGTAGCGAATGTGCCTAAAAAATCTGAAAACTAGAAAAATGTTCATATTTTCTGCAATAAAATAAACTTTTACACACGTTGCCGAAAAAATATTAGGATTTTATGTGTGCACTAAGGTGTGTTTGGTAGTTGTGTAATGTCTGTGCAAAACTAGCCACCACGGCCACTGCCAAAACAGTCACTACAGAAACGATTGGTGAAATGTATGATTTATTAATAACAAAATGGAATGTTTATAAAATTGTTTAAACAATCACTCTGAAACTGAAGTATCATTTTCACCAGCTTAAATTTCGGGGTTAAGTTTTAGGACAGACCCCTCCAAACAAAAAGTATGGTATATAGTTAGACAGATAGATAGGTAGGTAGAGAGAGAGGGAGAGAGAGAGAGATAGATAGATAGATAGTTAGAGAGAGAGATAGATAGATAGATAGATAGATAGATAGATAGATAGATAGATAGATAGATAGATAGATAGATAGATAGATAGATAGATAGATAGATACTTTATTGATCCCAGTGGGAAATTCAGACATCCAGTAGCAGATATACAATGTACACAGAAGTAACAAGAGAAGCACAAAGCACATATAATAATTAGCTTACTACAATCTGATTATGAATGTCTTGGGTTTTACATTTAACTACATCATAACATAATCCTTACAGATATCCAAGGTCTGAATCCTTCATTACTTTATATACCTATATATTTTTTAAATGTGAAGCTATTTTGAACTGATTTGGTAGAATGGTCTATATAATCATGGTCTAATGAAACTTAGATATTCTGAAGTTCTAGAGCTGTAAAATGATATTTACCACTCATCACTGCCCCAGGGTAAAACAAACATAAATGCCGAGACCAGGCCAGGTTTGGCTCCCTGTGCCTCAGTAGCTCTCCGAAGCCTTTGCCATCCACAATGTCCCCATGTTTAATTTCCTCTTATCTCCGTGCATCACACTTTTTCTTGGAGAACATGGACAAAACAATTGTGTCTATCTTATTGCTTCAGGATGTTTGCTTCGGATATGGTACACAGCTGAAGAGATTGATCTTTTTAAAAGTTCTCGACACCATTATTTTTATATTTTCTAGGCTTCTGTAGCAGAACCAGCTGCCTATTGCGCCCTAAAGCACACAGTTCAGTCCTATTCATACAGAAACTTCTAAATTACACTGAATTACGTTTTTGGAAATGAAATACAAATAACACTATTATTAGTCATATACATTCCTCCCCTGCATGCTGTTATTGGTAATTGAAAATTTCATTATTTTGCATTTTTAAGAAAGTCTGACTACTTGATTAACCACCTAACTGATTGGTGGATCACCCATCTACCAATGCAATCCACAGTGACAGTCCTGGGCCAACCCACAAAACTGCACAGAGGCCACACTAGTCTGAACACAGCTCTGCCCCATTGGCCAATTGTTTATGTAAGCTGTAGAGAGAACACAATGGCAGTGAATGTGGCTGGAGCACACTGTGTCCTGAAGTACCTGCGCTGCTGATCTGAGGTCAGTATTCTAACCCTTTGACCATTTATCGCTCTCAGATTACACCACTGTAGATATGACCTGAGACTTGTGTTACTGTACACCACAGAACTCGCAGCTCAGACACAGTAAACAAATTGCTTTGGGCTGAACAAGCCAAGAAATTGTTTTGGGTCATTTGGCATCTCTCGCACCGAGATGAAACATTCACTGCTGAAAGCCTGGTGGTCTTTGAAATGTTGGCTGTTTCAATAATTAAGCAATTTGTGAAGCCCCGTGTGAGCAAGAGGGCTTGATATCTAACTTGAGACGCTCGGTAAACTGCATTTACTGGAAGAATTCTTTTTGATATCACACATTTGGCAAGCCCCCTTTTCTTTGCCTCGACCCAGTTTTAACACAGAGATAGATTCAGTTTCTGAGTGGGACTGAATTAGCTGCCTGCCTAACCCGAATGCCTGTGTTATCCGAGTGTGGTGTTTTACTGTTGTTGAGAGAACATTGTAATTAACAGGGGAAAAACAAGATGCTGATCTGGAACTGTTGGGTATGGTGGCCTCAAGCGTCCAGACTCTTCTCTGTCCTGGCTCCCAGATGGTGGAATGAACTCCCACTGGGCGTCAGAACAGCGGAGTCTCTCGCGGTCTTCAAACGCAGACTGAAGACCCATCTCTTCGTAATGCACTTAAGTGAGTGAGCTCTAGTAGAGGTGTAAATTGTGTGTATTGTGTTGCCCCTATAATGACCTTTTCTCCTCTATAGGTATGAGCACTGGGCTGGGGTAATGCTTTACTTGTTCTGTGTCTGTGTATTAATCTCTAGGTACCAGCACTGGCCCCCTGTTCAGGCAGTGTCTGAGCTTGTGTTGTGTTCTAGGCTCTAAGCTTCCTGTACTAGCTGGAATATTGTCCAACGGAACACTAAGCACGGTTGTAAGTCGCTCTGGATAAGAGCGTCTGCTAAATACCTTAAATGTAAATGTAATGTGGCCGAGAAGTGCAAAACAAATTTCAGAAAATTTCAGAAAATGAAATTACATGAATCAGAACAAATTTAGAAATGGAAAAAAAAGTAAAAACTAATCTACAAAGACATGAAACACTTTACCGGTACCAAAACACTTTTACAAACTCCGAATTCTGACGGAAAGGGTATATCTAACACACAGGAAGTGCTTGTTAAGTGCTTGTCAATCAAATCCTTCCTTATGCCATTCACTGCTGGCGTGTGCATTCACAGCTCGCTCTGTGCTTTTTCAGAGCACGTTCCTTCAGCGCTTGAGAGACCTCAGTGTTACGGTGCCGCTTTGTTGTTCAGTGGGATGCATAGCTGACTGCATCCAAGCTGAATACATATCTTTGGGGAATTCACTGTGACACTGACTCTACAGCGCATAGGACATATCAGGTGATATTCATGCCCATAACAAACAAACAGGTAACCGTGCCTCCTAATTAGCTACAACGCTCTGTGTGTGAGTACACATCATGTCCTTGGTTCTTCATCTCAGAGAATCTGGGCTCGGATTCTCAAGTGAACGTAAAGGTAGACTTCAGGGGTAGAACTTGCCTAGAGATCCAATAATGGCAGGCCAAGCTGTTTACCGTCAAAGGCTCTTTTGATGATCACAGGGCAAGGGCTAGCTACTGACTCACAGGGCATGGTCACCAATACTCATAGAACTTCACCTCCTGGTTAACACCACAAGTGGATGAAATAACCCACACAACCTAACTCTAACCCTAATCCCAACCCTAACACTAAACCTAACCCCAACACTAACCTAGAGTGGAAGTAAGAGATGAACAGGCGACATCTAAACCGCTTGGAGTTGGAAATGTTAGGGAAAGTTAATGGGCTGTAGTGCTAGCTATAGTAGAGAACCAGCTGGCTAACTGATTGAGATCTTGTGTTGATGATGGGAGAGTGGAACCATTCTGCAAAGTCTTCTCTGGCATGTTCCAAAGACAATGGGGTTAAGATCAGGACTGTGGTGGCTAGTTGGTATTTGGCAATGAGTCTTTATGCATCTTGAAACACTCTTTTAATAAGCTGACTGAAAGGATCTTGGCATTACCATCCCGGAATACATTTACGGCATTTAGCTGACGCTCTTATCCAGAGCGACTTACAAGGTTAATCACATTACAGGTGGGCCAATGTAGTGTTAGTAGTCTTGCCCAAGGACTCTAATTGGTGTAGCACAGCATAGTCACCCAGACTGGGATTCGAACCCCAGTCTCCCACATGTGGTGTTGACTCCTTGGTGGGGAGTGGTGTTATCTGCTGAGCTACACCAACCAAATACACCTGGGCCATCAGGGAAGAAGGAAACTTACTGATTGGATAAGCTGGTCATTCAGTACATTGGGGTAGACAGCTGAGGCCACATAATGTCAATATCACACCAATCCCTTTCCCACATTTTTGCATTAAGATAGCGGTACTGCACTGTCCAATTCCAAATCCAGTCATTCCAGCTTCTCCTCAGTCTTCTTGATGCCCCACTCTACCTGTTCTAGCTTTCTGGGGCATTTGCCCTTTTCTTCTTCACTACTTGCCTTAATATTCAATGTAAGGATGTACCACCAGCGAAAGCAGTTCATGAACGAAGAACAATGTGCTTGTTTAGCCTATGGATCAATACTGGGAGTTTTTTTGGAGGGCGAAAGGATGAGGATCAATAGAGGTTACCGCTCTGTCAAGAGCTGGATCACAGCCTGACTTGCTGTAACCCAAGACACAGAAATGCCCTCTATTAGCTATACTCTGTGGTCCAGTTACACCACATATGGCCCTGTTATCTGAGCGGAGGATGCCACAGGTTTGGGTTCTCGTTCCGAGTCCTTGAAACACATTTCACCCGCAGGCAAACAAACAGGAGAAACCCTCGCAATGACACGCAATAGGAATGGTTCTGGATGGCTGTCCTACAAGCCGTACGGGTATGTGATTGTTGCTGTGGAAGGCAAGTGAGGTATGATAACGGCACAGAGACATTGGCCTAATGAAGCAATACACATCCCACTAGCACTCGGATCCAATGCTGTTTGTCACCACATTAGAGGGCTCATGAATTATGCACATTCCAGGAACATTCCAACTAAATATTTTCTCAGACGTATAAATGAATAAACTCTTATTACAACAGCTGTCTTTCTGGAGAGCGGAGCTTTGAAGTCAGGGAAGCGCTGGTCCCCACTGCTAGGCAGTGACAGTCACAGCATGAGGCCGCAGTAAAGCAGCACACCCTATATATCGACATCTCGTTCTCAGGCTGTTCAGTTACTATACTAACACTAGGTGTTAAATAAAGAAGCCCCAGGACAGGGGTTTTATCTCGGGTAAGTGATCCAATCAGTGCAACACACAGGCTTAAATAGGCTTTCCACATGAAATATAATCAAAAATATATATATATAATAAATAATAATCTATAATGGCAATAAAACATTTGCACCAAGATCCATATACGGTAGGATAACCACTGATTGCTGAAGGAGCAGAGGAACTTTCAGTGACCCAACATTGTTTTCAGTATAACCATTAGCATATCTTAATTTGAGTCTATTGAATGCTAATGCTAATTTCTTTTAGCAACTCAGTGTGATTTCCTGTGTTGTCTTAGTTCTTGTAGAGACATTTTTTGCAGTACAGAGGAATTTATTTTCCACATTTAACCCATCTGTGAAGTGAAACGCCCACATACTGTACACACACTCTAGTGAACACACTTGCCCAGAGCAGTGGACAACCCCTTCCATGGCACACGGGAGCTGTTGGGGGTTAAGTGCCTTGCTCAAGGGCACTTCAGTCGTTACTGTCGGTTCAGGGGATCAAACCGGCAACCCTCCAGTCACAGAGCTGGTTCCCTAACCTCCTGCCCACGACTGCCCGAAGCATCAAGCTAATGATGCCACACATTTCTACCAAAAACACAGACACTGGGAGCACATAACACAGTCACATAGTCAAAAGCTTAACACTAAATATCAATGGCGGAGTGGCTAGGCTATCTAGCAGTTAGCGATTTATGCTATGCTACCTACTGACTCAGTGTAATATCACTCCCTCCCCATGATAAGCTGCTTTAGGCTGTCCGATTACCCTAATTATTCTTTTGATGCTGGAAACATTTCCTGATTAAGACATTTGGGCTATCAACTTCCCTACTTGCAGATTTAACGCTAGGTAGAAGCTGTCCTATCCGCCACTTCTCACTGGAATTTACCAGGAATGGGTTCCACCTCAGATGGTGCTGCAGTTATTATAATGCATGAGGTGCCAGAAAGTAGCTGCTGCACTATTTAAAGAGTGGAACAATCTGAACTGATCCAGTCTGGCACCGACCTTTTGAAAATGTCTGCTATGTAGACTGAATGAATGCTGCGTCAATAACCATAGCAGTACAGTCTGTCCAGGGGCTCCTCGAGATCTCAGTACTGACCACTTCTGAATATTCTTCGCTGTATAGTAGAGTATTCAGTTGTTGTGATGCAGTCAGGTGCGCATACATTATATGTATTGTGATGGATTTGAAAGGGCACAGCCAATTAGATTTTAGAAACAGTGTAACCGTCACGCCTCCAGACATGCCTACATCATGGCAGACTACTATACCACATACTCCATACTACAGTGGTATGTTCTCAAATATACTCCGCTACAGTCACTACACCAACAGGTATACTCCGAGTTGGCTGTGTACGCTCCTCATTTTTTCTGGCAGAGGCAGGCTGAGAGCCGGTGAAGCCCCGTTGCATGATGGGATGCAGTACACCATGAAGATAGCTCCCCCTGTATACTAGAAACTCTGACTAGAGTACAACACCATCCTGGTTTCCTCAGTGCTCCACAGACTTTCAGTTTGGTCCCGTACTGCATACTACATTCTACGCTCAGGTAGTTTTAATACGTGAGTAGTACACAGCATTGGAAGACAAGCGTCCATGAACTCCCACTGGCTGTCTGAGTCTCTTGCAGTCTTCAAACGCAGGCTGAGGCTAAGTAGTGCACTTATCGTCACTGTCCAAAGAAGACATGTATCTCCATTTTTGGTCATTTTTACTTTTATGTCTCATTTGATCACATGAGCTGCTGTTTACACTGTGTGGAAATTTCATGAAGAATGGACCAACAGAAACAGCCCAAAACTGCTTGGAAAGACGTCTGGTTTCATTGACTTCCATTCAAATGAAATGAGGTTTTTGGCCTCTCCTGTAAAGTTGCCAGTTTGGAGATACCTGTTTTTCCTTGGACAGCAATGTTATGCTTTTATATGTTTGGGTATTGTTCTCTCTAGGTATCAGCACTGGCTCTCGTGTCTGAGCTCATGGTGAGTTTTAGACTATAGTTTTATACTAGCTGGGAAACATTATTCGACAGAACACTAGGCACAGTTGTAAGTCGCTTTGGATAAGCGCATCTACTAAATGCCTTAAATGTAAATATAGTAAACCTCTGAACTGCCAGGACCCCCTCCAGTCACATGCCTCCGTCACATGCTCCCTCTCGTCCAATCACAGACTTCTTCTGAGAAGCTTCTCACTGGAGTTCTGACTGTTGTCACCTGTTCCTTACTCCTGTGTGTATTTAAACACCTCAGTAGTTGGATGAGTTCTTTGCCGACTACTGCCATTGTGTCTTCACAGCGTGCTTAGCGGTCTCGGTTTGCTCTTAGCTTTAGCCCTTTGTATCTGTTAGCCTGGTTTATCTTCCTTATCGACCCTTGCTTGTCTTTGTACTCTGCTCTCGCCTGCTCTCAATCTGTCTACGTTCCCTGTGGTTTGGATCTGGCCTGTTTTCTTGTGACTCTAGCTTTGGACTGCCCTGTTATCATTACATATCTGTGAATGTTTGGTTGGTCACAGCCACATTACAATAACTCAAACCCTACATGGGCAAACTTCAGCATATACCAGTATGTCCCTAATGCGTCAACTTTAATACATCAGAAACACCATCATTTTAATTGAAATCGTATTTTGAAAGGATGCAATTTTCAAATCACAAGAGATGCAATGTTTATAATAGTAACATGGACAAGCAGACAACCTTGTGTTGGGGGTGTAGCTCAGTGTTAGAGCGCCTGCTTCGCATGTAGGAGGTCCTGGGTTCAGTCCCCAGCATCTCCATTGGTTTGCTCTTGGGCGGTCGTGGGCTGGAGGTTAGGGAACCAGCCTTGTGACCGGAAGGTTGCCGGTTTGATTCCCTGAACTGACAGTAACGACTGAGGTGCCCTTGAGCAAGGCACCTAACCCCCAATTGCTCCCAGGGTGCTGTGGATAGGACTGCTCACCACTCTGGGTAAGTGTGCTCACTGCCCCCTACTGTGTGTGTTCACTAGTGAGTGTGTGTGGGTGTTTCAGTTCACGGATGGGTTAAATGTGGAGACTAAATTTCCCCACTGTGGGACCAACAAGGAGGAAAAAAAAAAAAAGAAGCAACAAATCAGAAGTAGAAGAATGTAACGTAACAACATGGTGGATGAGTACAGAAACAATTAACTGGCAGTCTGGAGTTTTAACTGGCTACGTTAAAGCCTCAAACCAGAGAAAGTGGACACTCCAGTCTTCTTGGCCTGGATCTCAATTTATAGATAATATCAGCCATTTAAATTAAAATTGGTCTGAAAAAAATCCCAAATCCCACCCTACTGTATTGTATCTCATTCAAAAGTACTGCAGGCTAAAACAGTCCCTGTTACTTGAGTGGGAATCCCTTATGAAACGATAATATATGGAAATGTATTGGAAAATATAGTGCAATGTATTAAATAATATAATGTCATATATGGGAAACAAGTGCATATATTTTGCATATATTTATATAGTGATAAATATATTACAATAAATTGTATAATACAGAAGGAATTGCCGCTTTTCATATATTGTATGTATGGTAGTATAATATATATATTCTTATATATTGTAATATATTTCATTTTATATGTAATAGACATCATATGTATTTCTCCATATGTGTTTGCATACATATATATATATATACATATATATATATATATATATATAGTTTTATATATGTGAGAATATTTTCATACATACATGTGGCAATATACAGTATGTATATATTCTCACATATATAAAACTATATATATTATCATATATGCAAACACTTATGGAGAAATACAAATATATATTATACTACCATACATACAATATATGAAAAGCGACAGTTCCTTTTGTATTATACAATATATTGTAATATATTTATCACTATATAAATATATGCAAAATATATGCACTTGTTTCCCATATATGACATTATATTATTTAATATATTGCACTATATTTTCCAATACATTGCCATATATTATCGTTTCATAAGGGATGAGTGAGGCAAAACTGCTATAGTCTGAACAGGAAAGATATTATGTAACATCATGGAAAGAAATGAAAACGGAACATTTTTAGCATATTATTTTCCAAATATGGACGGTACAGATGATGTTCATATTAAGCTTTTATTAAAAACACTAATACAAGTGATAATTGGCTTCTCGTGATATGAGCCTTTTAACCAGCGGCGCTACGGATGGCGTCTGAAGCTGTAGCAAGCTGTGAGGATATAGAGATAAGTGATTTGGTTCCACGAGGCAATCTCCCAGGCAGCAAGCTATTCAAAGGGACGTCAGCCGGGCCAACGGTCTGATTTTGACTAATGGAGCTTGTTTGAAACCGATTGGTGACAGTCCCTTTGAAACACGGAGAGCCGGGACCGGTCCTCAAATTCATTGTCTGCTACTGAGCGCTCAATGGATTCGTGTGGCTTCTCAACTGACTGTCAATTTGTGGTTAAAGCTGTGATATAAATTCATTTTTAATGGCTTTTCCTGTTGTGTTCTCTCCGCATTTGCTCTGTGTCTACTGATTCAAACTGTTCTCCTCCCTGCATGCTTGAGATAGGCCAATAATAAATTAACAAGGATGATAAAGCAATGCAAAGTCAATAACACATTCATACAAGGACAAACAGACGAATATTTATCGTTATGTAATAATCACTACGTACTTCTCCAGTATGGCGCAGGTAAGGGGGAATATGGAGAGCCCTTGCTGGCTCACCTCGCACTCTGGTGACAAGGCCGTGCCTCATAGCAGCACCTTCCTATAATTGATCTGCTTTTGTCTCCGCATGGTCTGGAGGGGAAGCAGGAGCAGAGTCAGAGGGATAAAGGGCACGCTCTGTTATCTAAGCTTCGACCTCAAGTTCACGACTTGGCAAAGCTATGGAGTTACTGTATTTCCGCGTCCTTTCCCCTTTGATATGTTGATTGTGAACAGCCATGGTTTGTTTGTTTATTTGTTTGTTTGTTTTCTATTATTTGTAATTTGTTTGTGTACTCGATCTGCCGGTCTGGGAGTCTGTTTCTATAATAAATTGAGAACTGAGAGAGAGCCGTAGTCCGTTGACCAGAAACAGGACACTCTCCCCTGCAGTAGCAGAGTTTAACTAGGCTAAGAGCTGGAGACTTTGCACAGTGACAAGCTGTGGACAGGCTGGGGACTCCACACCGTGACAGCGGAGTTCGACTAGGCAGTAAGCCAAGGACTTCACACAATGACAGGGGCTTTTGACTGGGCCGCATGCCGGGGCCTTCATACTGAGACAGAAGAGTTCCACAAGGCCATGAGCTGAGGCCTTTGAGGTGTGGTGGAGGAGTTAGACTGGCCTGTGAGCTGGGGACTTTGCGGTGTGGCGGAGGAGTTAGACTGGTCTGTGAGCTGGGGACTTTGCGGTGTGGGGGAGGAGTTTGACTGGCCTGTGAGCTGGGGACTTTGCGGTGTGGCGGAGGAGTTAGACTGGCCTGTGAGCTGGGGACTTTGCGGTGTGGCGGAGGAGTTAGACTGGCCTGTGAGCTGGGGACTTTGCGGTGTGGCGGAGGAGTTAGACTGGCCTGTGAGCTGGGGACTTTGCGGTGTGGCGGAGGAGTTAGACTGGCCTGTGAGCTGGGGACTTTGCGGTGTGGCGGAGGAGTTAGACTGGCCTGTGAGCTGGGGACTTTGAGGTGTGGCGGAGGAGTTAGACTGGCCTGTGAGCTGGGGAGTTTGAGGTGTGGTGGAGGAGTTAGACTGGCCTGTGAGCTGGGGACTTTGCGGTGTGGCGGAGGAGTTAGACTGGCCTGTGAGCTGGGGACTTTGCGGTGTGGCGGAGGAGTTAGACTGGCCTGTGAGCTGGGGACTTTGCGGTGTGGCGGAGGAGTTTGACTGGCCTGTGAGCTGGGGACTTTGCGGTGTGGTGGAGGAGATAGACTGGCCTGTGAGCTGGGGACTTTGCGGTGTGGCGGAGGAGTTAGACTGGCCTGTGAGCTGGGGACTTTGCGGTGTGGCGGAGGAGTTAGACTGGCCTGTGAGCTGGGGACTTTGCGGTGTGGCGGAGGAGTTAGACTGGCCTGTGAGCTGGGGACTTTGCGCTGTGGCGGAGGAGTTAGACTGGCCTGTGAGCTGGGGACTTTGCGGTGTGGTGGAGGAGTTAGACTGGCCTGTGAGCTGGGGACTTTGCGGTGTGGCGGAGGAGTTAGACTGGCCTGTGAGCTGGGGACTTTGTGGTGTGCGGAGGAGTTGGACTGGCCTGTGAGCTGGGGACTTTGCGGTGTGGCGGAGGAGTTTGACTGGCCTGTGAGCTGGGGACTTTGCGGTGTGGTGGAGGAGTTAGACTGGCCTGTGAGTTGGGGACTTTGCGGTGTGGCGGAGGAGTTAGACTGGCCTGTGAGCTGGGGACTTTGAGGTGTGGCGGAGGAGTTGGACTGGCCTGTGAGCTGGGGACTTTGCGGTGTGGCGGAGGAGTTTGACTGGCCTGTGAGCTGGGGACTTTGCGGTGTGGCGGAGGAGTTAGACTGGCCTGTGAGCTGGGGACTTTGCGGTGTGGCGGAGGAGTTAGACTGGCCTGTGAGCTGGGGACTTTGTGGTGTGCGGAGGAGTTGGACTGGCCTGTGAGCTGGGGACTTTGCGGTGTGGCGGAGGAGTTAGACTGGCCTGTGAGCTGGGGACTTTGCGGTGTGGTGGAGGAGTTTGACTGGCCTGTGAGCTGGGGACTTTGCGGTGTGGTGGAGGAGTTTGACTGGCCTGTGAGCTGGGGACTTTGAGGTGTGGTGGAGGAGTTAGACTGGCCTGTGAGCTGGGGACTTTGCGGTGTGGCGGAGGAGTTAGACTGGCCTGTGAGCTGGGGACTTTGCGGTGTGGCGGAGGAGTTTGACTGGCCTGTGAGCTGGGGACTTTGCGGTGTGGCGGAGGAGTTAGACTGGCCTGTGAGCTGGGGACTTTGCGGTGTGGCGGAGGAGTTTGACTGGCCTGTGAGCTGGGGACTTTGAGGTGTGGTGGAGGAGTTAGACTGGCCTGTGAGCTGGGGACTTTGTGGTGTGGCGGAGGAGTTAGACTGGCCTGTGAGCTGGGGAGTTTGAGGTGTGGCGGAGGAGTTAGACTGGTCTGTGAGCTGGGGACTTTGCGGTGTGGGGGAGGAGTTAGACTGGCCTGTGAGCTGGGGACTTTGCGGTGTGGGGGAGGAGTTAGACTGGCCTGTGAGCTGGGGACTTTGTGGTGTGGCGGAGGAGTTAGACTGGCCTGTGAGCTGGGGAGTTTGAGGTGTGGCGGAGGAGTTAGACTGGCCTGTGAGCTGGGGACTTTGCGGTGTGGCGGAGGAGTTTGACTGGCCTGTGAGCTGGGGACTTTGCGGTGTGGCGGAGGAGTTAGACTGGCCTGTGAGCTGGGGACTTTGCGGTGTGGCGGAGGAGTTAGACTGGCCTGTGAGCTGGGGACTTTGCGGTGTGGCGGAGGAGTTTGACTGGCCGGTGATTACTTTTGAATAATGTCTGGAAACACTTTGAATGATCAGATCATAAGAAAACAAAGACTTTCCTTAAATCTTCAACGTTCTGCTCAACTTTTTGGTTGAGTATCTTAATAAAGAAGGTTTCGAACTCAAACTGATTGTGCCATCTCTACCAATCGGCAGAGGTATGTCAAGCTCAAAAGATTTAGTGGTCACTGAATCTTTCAGTAGATAGGCCTTTACTTTTTTCATCCATAGAGGAAGCAAGCCAACAACTAAATCTTTCACACATGTGGATTGTTCTTAGTTGTAGTTTCAGAGGTTTTGATAAACATAATTTTGTAACTACGTACAACAAAAACGAGTCTATAAAAGGTTAAAATAATTATTAAAAATATGCATCTGTTTTTTTTATGCTAAATGTGTTTATGCCAAACTAAGGTCATTAAAATGTATTACTTGCTTTGTTATTATTGCCCCCAAACCAACAGGAATGCAAATTTAAAAAAAAAAATTATAGTTTTTTCTCTTGGTGAGGACATTAAAGGGTTAAACTCTGTTATAAAGCATTAATATGGCACAGGCATAGTCTATGTTATGCAGGGGAGCTGCTATGTAAGTAAAGTGCTACCAAAAACTCTCAGTTTAAAGATACAATTAATAGGTATAATCACATATTTAAATTCAAGTTTGATGAATTATCTTAAATATGTAACAACAACGAGCCCAATCCAAGTACCATTTGGTAGGATATATGCCTCACACCATGCTGCAATTAGTGCCGTAATTGGTAGACATTATTTAAACTGTTAATAATGCCACCTGATGGACAAATGAACCAAGACCAATATACAGAAACCATGGAATGCATTTATTTAGCATTTTAGGTATGTGACTTGCCTTATCTGGTCTGCTGAATATTTTGATAAGCTCTGCTCTGGCTGGCTGGGTTAGTAGCAACAACCCAAAACAGACACAGCAAGAACTATAAAAGAGACACACAGTAATAAACCCAATCACTTCCGTGGCCACAGGTGTATAAACCAAGCACCTGGTCATGCAGACTGCTTCTACACACAGCAGTGAAAGAATGGGTCGCTCTCAGGAGCTCAGGGAATTCCAGTGTGGTACCGTGAAGAATGTAGTAAAGTCCAATCATGAAATTTCCTCCCTACTAAATATTCCATAGTCCGCTGTCAGTGGGATTATAGAAAAGTGGAAGCGATTGGGAACAACAGCAACTCAGCCCCGAAGCGGTAGGCCACGTACAATGACCAAGCCGGGTCAACGGCTGCTAAGGCACATAGTGCACAGAGGTCACCAACTTTCTGCAGACTCAGTCACTACAGGCCTCCAAACATCATGTGGTCTTCAGATTAACTCAAGAACTGTGTGTAGAGAGCTTCATCGAACTCTTAATGATTCAGCATAGCAAGAGATTTTGAACAATTTCATTCTCCCAACTATTTAATGGCCCCTTCCTGTTCCACCATGACTGCACACCAGTGCACTAGGCAAGGTCCATAAAGTCTATTTCTCTTAAAGATGTGGGCTCTTGCTATTTGCAGACTTGCATTGCAAATTTTCCATCCCGCCTTAAATAGTCCTATGGCTTTTATCGTGTGGAACTGAACATTCGATTTAGAAGCTGGCCAATAGGAAGCTCCTTTCAGCCTCAGTTAACAATGAACATCAACCTTGCCCTTTTAGAACTCTTTGGAAAGGGTACATTGAAAATGTCTGCATCCCCTTCATAGCCTGGAAAGTACATCTGTAAGCAGTCGGCTGGCACCCGTACAAGCTGTAGCATTTAAGGTGGGACAGAACATTCGATTAAGAAGCTGGCGAGGAAGAACCCTACTTCGGCCTTGTTTAAAGATTATCCGTGCCCAATGATACACAAAATGCCTGTGTCCCTTTCACAGCCGTTTTTTGGTGGGCTGGAACTTGATCTGGTATATGTAGTTGGGGTTGTCATTTTGGGTGGAGCTAGCACTGCTACGTAACACTCTAGGATTCTGGAATGAACTCGGTTTACTGTTGGTTTGGGTAAGCAGATTTGGGTGAGGTGGATGTTTGTCTATTTCATTTGATTTAGATTCATTCATCAATTTAGTTTTTATTTCTTTGTTCTTCTTGATTGTGTTTGGCAAAATTAGGCTGGTGTAATGTATTATATTACATCATCGTTTTAGGATAGCAACACTCTTTATTCTGGTCTTCTTTTTTTTTTTTAACTTTGAAGCAGCTATGACTAGCTAGGACTGTATTTGATATCACTGGCAAGTATTAATAGCCTCAATTTCAGAAGGACTGCTGGGTGAGCAGGTGTGTACAAACTAATGGACAAACCGGATTCCAAAAAAGTTGGGACACTAAACAAATTGTGAATAAAAACTGAATGCAATGATGTGGAGGTGCCAACATCTAATATTTTATTCAGAATACAACACAAATCACAAACAGTTTAAACTGAGAGAATGTATCATCTTAAGGGAAAAATATGTTGTTTCAAAATTTCACAGTGTCAACAAATCCCAAAAAAGTTGGGACAAGTAGCAATAAGTGGATGGAAAAAGGAAATTGAGCATATAATGAACAGCTGGAAGACCAATTAACACTAATTAGGTCAATTGACAACATGATTGGGTATAAAAAGAGCTTCTCAGAGTGTCAGTGTCTCTCTGAAGCCAAGATGGTAAGAGGATCACCAATTCCACCATTGTTGCGCAGAAAGATAAATATTAGATGTTGGCACCTCCACATCATTGCATTCAATTTGTTTAGTGTCACAACTTTTTTGGAATCTGGTTTGTAGGATAATCCAAACATTTCAAAAGTTCAGTTATGTCCATGCACATGCAGCATACTGGTGTCGTTCTATGTTTTGCATGAAATACATTATGATTAATACATCAATGAATGAATGACATTCTTTTTAAAGGAGATTTTACTATTACTGTAACTCTGAAAAACCCATAACGTATAATATGGTTACCCAGGATGAATAATATCTCTGGGATTCTAACCCTCATATGGACCAAGCACCTAGTCATGCAGACTGCTTCTACCGCGTGGTACCGTCCAGTCGTTACATTTCCTCACTACTGAATATTACATAGTCAACTATCAGTGGAAGTATAAAGTGGCAAAGATTGGAACTCAACCACAAAGTGGGAGGCCACATACAATGACAGAGTGGGGTCAGCAATGGTGAGGCACAGCAAACTTCATGTGGTCTTTAGATCAGCTCAGGAACAGTGTGTAGAGAGCTAAACCCATTCCATGTAGCTCTCTACACACTGTTCTTGAGCTGATCTTACGGTGTGGGGTTGTTTATCAGAAGTTTGGCTCTTAACCTTAGTTCCAGTGAAAGGAACTCTTAATGCTTCACATACCAGGAGATTCTAGACAGTTTCACAATCCAAACTTTGTGAAAGAGTCTGGGAACGGCCCCTTCCTGTTTAACATGGCTGCACACCAGTGCATAGATAAAGACATAGATGAGCGAGGTTGGTGTGGACCTCAACCCGATAGAACACCTTGGGGCTGAATTAGAGCGGAGACTGCGAGCCAGGCCTTCTCATCCAACATCAGTGTTATGTTATCGCTGCAAAGGGTGGGCCGACATCATATTAAACCCTATGGGTTAAGCATGGGGTGTCACAAGTTCATATGCGTGTGCAGGCAGACGAGCAGTATAGGCAGTATAGGCTGACCTGCTAATAGACCAGTCTGTATGTCAGCCTACAGGATGATATCTCCTCAAAAGTCACTCATAAAGTCACATACAGCGCAGAGGTATTAGTGGGCAGAAGGCTGGATGACTCCTGCTCCGCGGTGTCCTTGAATCGGGCCTGCTATGAGCCCTCCGAGTCTAATTACCTCAGAGTGTCCATACTGTCCATATCACTGTCTCTCTCAGCATCTCTGCTCTTTATCCTCACTCTATATGTCTCCTCTCGACTCCTTCCTTTCTTCGTCCTCATTATTATTTCTTTCATTTCTTTCCTCAGCTAGTGTTGTCTATTCCTGAAGGAGCTGTTGATGTTGTTTATCACAACCGCACTAATAACACGCAGCTTTCGCTGTAGCAGAGGTAGAAGGTCACTTTGCTAAATGAGCAACACAAATGCATGTTTTGTTAATTAGTTAGGTGAATTAATGTTTAAATGAAGGCTCTAGAGATGTCATTCGCCAGCATAATTTAGTATGCTGAAATGGCATCCCTGCTCCCTGTTCATTTGTCAAAGACAAACAAGAACATGCGGTTTGCTACTCGCTGTATAGGTACCTTATTACTTCTTGATCATCTTAACAAAGTGCTGATGGCTTATGGCTGTCCCGTTTAGATGGCTAGCTCCGCACTGGCTAATTTACCACATCAGTAAGTCTCGTCATGAGACTTCAATAGCAGTTAATGAGGCATGCTTTACAAGGCCCTAAAAGATCCCAAACGTATTCCTTCCAAACCCTGTTTAGCAACACGTATCTCGGGAAGGCTCATATATTAAAGGACCCGCATCACAGCAATCAGAATTTAGCATATAGGACAAATGGGCAAATCTAATATTATATTAATATTACAGCTAATATTAAACCACCACTCCCCCCACATCAATATTGCCTGTAGATGTTTTTCTACAGCTGAAACAAGAGCGGGGTTGGGTTGATGTTCTCCCTTCCCTCAAAGGTGCTGTTTATTTGACAAGGACAGTTTTGGTGGTCTACCAGTTATTGCAGAGAAACCCCACTTATTTCACCTTCTCCTTTTCCATGCAAGTGGATTATCTCACAATCCATATGGCCAGGAAGCATGTGGACATCCTTCCTAATAATTGAGTTCAGGTGGTTCAGCCACCATGTTTGCTAGTAGGTATATAAAGTCAAGCACACAGTAATGCATCTTCGTAAAACTGGCAGTAGAGCACAGTGACTTCAAACGTGGCCCTGTCATATGATCCGGAGTCAGTTCGACTCTGCTATATCTGCCCCTTATTAACTGTACATGCTGTTATTGTGAAATGGAGGCATCCAGCAGCAACAGCCTTAAAGTAATAGACCAGTGGAAGTCACAGAGTGGGGCTATAATCATTATCGGCTGCATCGCTAACTACAGACTTCCAAACCGCCTCTGGAAACATCAGAAATAAGAGCTTCATATAAAGGGTTTCCATCGCCATGTGTGATGCCATGTGTCAGCTGCAGTGGTGCAAAGCACCCGGACTCCTACAGCAGTGGAAACGTCTTCTCTGAATTTGGCAGTCTGTTGGAAGAATCTGGGTTTGGCGGATGCCAGGAGAACAAAACCTCCACCAGAGTGCACAGTGCCAACAGTAATGTTTGGTGGAGGGGGGATAATGATAGTCTGGGGTTGGTTTTCCAGGTTTGGGCCTCTTAGTTCTAGTAAAGGATGTAGTTAATGCTACAGCATACGGAGGCGTTTTACACAGTTACGTGTATCTAAACTGGTGGATAAAACAGCTCCATGGAGACATGGTTTGATGAGGGAATCTAGTGACCTAACTATGCTGAACATCTTGATGATCTGGGAACGTCCACTGCAAGCCAACGAAGCCTTTTGGAATGAATGGGTAGGAATTCCTGTATATTCAAACCAAGAGACTGGTACAGCTGCAAAGGGTTACCCACAGGGTACCCATATTACTGCCCAGGGATTTGGAATGGGAAGTCTTACAAGCTCATACAGGTGCAGTATGAGGTGTCCACATACTTTTGTCCATTTAGTGTATTGTAGTGGTCTCAGACTGTTGGACTGTACTGTAATGTATTGTGCCCCACTTTTTAAACCTGGATACTAGCTGCACCCTCACTTTGCCAGACGTGTAAAAATCTGACTTCTCTGACCATTTACATACCAAACAATACGCTATCATAAGGCAGGAAAAGGAAAGCTTGCCCACAGCACACAAGCAATCAGCTGTACGTCACAAAAAATAATGCTCAGTGTACGACAGCAGGCCGGTCATCTGAGCCAAGTTCCGCTCGACCTGCAAACGCCGGCTCTGCGCTGCGCCACGTATTAAGAATTAATGCGGCTCATCTGCCTATTGATTTGTTAGCCACGAATTAGTGGTCCAGCTTTGATGTCACTCTAATGCCACTGTATGGAAGATTCCAGATAAAATTATGGAGGCTTTGGCGCATAAGCTTGTTATTTCAGGGGATTATTGGGGGCTGCAGCCAAACGATCGTTTTCATTTGTTTTCACACAGACTGGTTTACTTCCTCCATCTCTAGCTCATCTTTGATTTCATAGTGGCCCATTGGAAAGGAAATATTGGATAAGTTATTCCTAAAAATGTTCCTCGGAACGCTACAAATGCATAATGAATGCGGCGTCAGTACAGTCAACACCACGCTTCCAGTTCGAATCACATATAGCGGCAGGGCAGCGAACCTGCTGTAAACGAGATTTAGATGATTGGATATCAGCTGATTATTAAAGTTTGACAGGTGCACTACGAGGTATTTCATATTCTATTTTAAGACAGAGGGGCTTGACACGAGCAACTGGAAGCTTGCGAGAGCCTATGTCAGTATTCATTACATTTCCATTTCCAGGTTTAGTCTGCCCACACATGCCCTTGTTCTGACAGTGAGGTCCAATCAGAAGGAGACTAAAAAGCACCACAGCGCCAGTGCCCCCACAGCTCCAGCACACTTCCACTGAGTCACTTTCCAAATAGGACCATTACTTCAGGAGGATACCCACTGAAAGCACTTTAAGGACACTTGACAAGTGCACTTACTTTCAGCATCCGTGAAACCGACGACCGATTTCCACCACACTTCACAAGTATGTGAGTTCTAAGACTGAACAAACACTCAGGGTCAGATGTACTAAGCCTTTTTCCTCATTTCAGGTTCCAAAAGACACGTTCTGCCTGCATATCATTTTCCAGTGTTAGCTTACCAAAGTGCTCCATTTATGTGAAATGTGCATAGAGAAAATGCTAAACACCCCACGCATATATGTATGTGGTAAAATGTGGGAGGGTCAAGCAGAGAAAGGGCGGAGACAACCAATACACAGGTTGGTATTGGAAGAGTCGGGCCAAATTAGGACATGAGCAGATGAGGCTTAAAAGGATTATTGTAAAAGCACAATCCAAAGGCATCGGTGTCACAAAGGGTTGGCGGACGAGGAGGCAGGATGTACACGCAAGTAATTTAATACAAAACCAAGGAATAAAGCAAACAGAGGGAACAAGAAACAGGATAACCAAACTAACAGTCAAGGAATGAACCATACAACATGAAACCAAAACACCAAGCAACCACACAGGGGACCACAGGGAGTAGTGGTTAGTGTAGCTCAGCGGATAACACTGCTACCCACCAGTTAGCCACCTCCCACCATGTGGGAGACTGGGGTTCAAATCCCGGTGTGGGTGACTACACTGTGCTACACCAATAAGAGTCCTTGGGCAAGACTCCTAACACTACACTGGCCTACCTGTAAACAATTAACCTTGTAAGTCGCTCTGGATAAGAGCGTCAGAGAAATGCCGTAAATGTAAATGCGTATAAATGAACCACGACCAACAAGGAACACCTGGAAAGGGGCGGGGCTACAAACACGGGACCTAGAGGACGGAGACAGGAGGAGCACATGACCAAAACAAAACAGGAGCACAGGGACAGGCAGACAGATAGACCAACAGATGTAACCATCGTCCAATCAGCAACAAGGCAAGCATAATCATATAGGGTCAATGTCAAAAACCAAGAAGCAAGAGACCGAAAAACAAAGACTTGGACGAATCAAAGTCAAACCTACCCACCCCGTCTCGATTCCTTCTGGGTGCAGCTATTGCTACAACGATTCTTTGGATGACGAGTGCATCAACATTTTAATTTTTGTTCCATATAAAGTCTTTTGATACCTTAATCTGCAGCAAAGAAGTAAATATTAGCATAATGCGGGAGTCTTCTTTGTGTTACAACAATTCTTATAAGCCGTGTGATGGTGGGAGAGGAGTGAAAGAATATGCAAAATGGATGTGCATTTGTTTGGCTGTGGGCAGAGCAGTGTGTTGGAGTGGCTCAGTGGCCCAGGGCACTGCAGAGCAATGTGAAGCCTGCAGATAATCCTGCTGCATTCTGGAGACCTGACTGATCTTTATAGCTCTGCAGAACCAGACCACTGCCTGATACACACCCGCACGCATACACATACCCAGTACACTCATAACCTCACACTCGTGTATTGTACCTGACTGATCTTTATAGCTCTGCACCCTGTCTAATACACACATGCAGTATATACATATCCAGTACACTTGTAACCTCACACTCATGGACTGTCCTCACACTCCTAGGCACACACACCCTGTCTGACAGGTGATAATTGAAACAATCTAGATTAAGGTCTCGTAGTAAGGTGTGGGTACGGCTGTGACGGTATACACTTTCTCTTACCACAGTGAAAAGCGTTGTGTTCCTGTGGTTTGGCAGTTTACCGGCAACGCCTCAACCCTGCACCCCACTTCCTGAAGCACTTTAGCCCAGTTAGCTCCTGTGCCGTTGTCCTGGTACAGCCACCTTTAAAGGTGAACCCGCTAAGCAAACCTAATTTCAAATACTGCAGGAACCGCCATGTGCAGCAAGCAATACAGACGTGCATGGCCACGTGCTGCAACACGGGGTGGGGCCAACAAACAGGGTCATGGGCAAACGGCACAGTGTTACAGCATTTGTGTTATGTACCCTCAGACCACTTCAACATTTGGAGATCAGTCAAACAACATCCAATCATTTAAAGCCATTGTTAAAAAAAAAAAAAGATACGAGGCCGGTGATGCTGGTGAATTCGGACTCCCCTGCCTGGGCATGCGTGTCATATGGACACTACAATATTACATGCCCAATTTTGATTGTTTCTGTAGAGTACATAATGCTAGATCTTTCATTTTCCATCCCAGTGAACACGGATACAGGACTTAATCTGCTCCTACTGCAGAGAGCGCAGTATACTGATGCTGAGCGCAAAGTATGATGGCAAGACAGCAACAACAACAACAAAAAGTTGTGATGCGGTTATCGTCACAGTTCTAGATAATGGGCCCTGGAATGGAGTCTGTTCAAGAGGGATGGAACACAGTTCTTCCAGAGATTCCCTGAGTTGGTGTTTTGATAATGGTGAGGAATTGCTCTGGCAAAGAAACCAGTCTGAAAGTTCTCTTTGGGTATTCAACAGGGTTACATCATACTCATCAAACTAGTCTTGTGGATCCTGAAAGAGACCACTGCCTTCAGAACAGAAGTCATCATGGAATACAGGTCCGAATAACTTTGTATTGATCTGCTTCCTTCAAGCATGGAGACTATGTTGGCAAAATGACCTCCACAGCACCGGAACCTCCATTCAAGCCTGTACCATGCATTTGCCCACTATGGTAATGACTCAGTTGACCACATCACCGTTTTCGGACCCCTGAGCTCAGTGTTTGTAATTCCTGAGACTGTGATTATGTGCTGCAGTCCTAATACAATTTCCCTCTCTATGTGGATGGTCTGATCACATCCTGCACCACTCACCTAAGGAAAGGTCAGGCCTCTGTTCTTCCTTACATCGCACCGTTGCTGGTCACTGGATGGGTGCTTGTCACTACACTTTCTTATCAGGTTTACTGCAGCCTCGGTGCCCGAACAACTTTGCTGGGCAGGCTTTCAGCTCTATCCGGGGGCACACTCTGAGTCGCTCTGAAGCAGTTACAACAATCAAACTGCTGTGATTTGAGTTTTGCATGGTGCTGTGAATACCACAGAGCCAAGCTGCACTGTACCGTAAAATCATAAGGAATCAAACGTACAGCGGAACCCATGGGCATGAGTACCAATTCAAGCAAACACCAGACTGGCTTTATTAATTACCTACATCCACAAAACACTGCAGCTAAAGTCCAGAATGCAACACAATAACAACACAAGCGACATACCATACAGTCATAATGCATAAGGTCATCACTTGACCTGTAAACAAGCCCAGGATGATCACAATATCAGCAGCATTCAGTCGGTGGCTAAGTCAGACATGCAATAGCTAGTATCGTTCATATTGTGCCATTAAGCCTTCATTATGACAGTTTAAGCTAAACATAAGACTGCTTTGTGGTTCTACATGAACAGAAACCTCTCAGAAGAGCTCGAATCTGTGGTGCTGGCTAGAGTTGAATCAGGATTCATAGTCTAATAAGGGATGCAAAGAAATGAACATTTTTGGCCAAAATCAAAACAACAAATTTTTTTTTTGTATTTCATAAATTTCACTGATTTTTCCCCATTGCGTAAATTAAATAGGCTAAATCCCAGATAGCAAACAGATGTGGGCCACATCTGCCAAAGCTACGGCACTGCTAGCCCTCCACTGACACTGGCAATCTGCTGTAAGCCAAAAGTGGCCCACATATGTACATCCTGCATTAAACCCACCTGTTCCAAAACAGATCACGTCCCCTTCTGGCACAGATCCAGCAGAGTGGCGCTGAGACGTGGCCCTAATGTGGTTTATATGTGATCTTGCTACCAGAAGATCAGTTCTAATACATTTTGGGTGCTCTTGTCACTAGGCATAATTTTCCATTGACATAAATACAGATATCATTTTAAGTAAGATCAAAAAAGAGCATCTGCCAATCAAATGTAGGGCTGTGAGTTTTATTTTCAGAACCGCGTGCTGAACACCCCGAGACCTAGTCTAGACCTCAGCATCACTAAATGTGTTGATGCGTTTAAGATTACTGGGATCATGAAAGGCAGAAAGTGCAACTTCTATGACTGAAGATCTTAGACGTTAGCTAGTTAGGTCTTGGAAGGTCAACAAAAGTAGAATTCTAATAAAAGAATGCCCACAATTAATACTAAAGAGTGTGTATTAGTATTAGTTGGTTAGTTAATAGCTAATATTAATTAGTCAGTTAATAAAAGTTAATATGAGTGTGTTTTCTATGATTTCCTGCTCTGAATAATAACTTTCTGGTTGCTTGGACTGGGCAATAAAATAAACGAGGGGTGGTCTTTGACTTTTGCACAGTACTGTATATGAGCAGGATGTTCCAGGCACACAAATACACACATAGCTTCACAGCCACACACACATGCACCCCCACACCACCCACGCAGACCACATAAATCATCTCAGGATAAAGCATCAGTGGCCAATTGAGAGCATGACGCATGACACCACTGCTTGCGCATCTGGTGTCGGCTCCCATTCCCGTTCGCCACCACTGTGTTACAGGCTGAGCCTCATGAGTGATGTGTGTGTGTGTGTGTGTCCGTGTCTGTGTGGAAAGCCCACTAGGACACTGCTTCCCCATTCTGCTCCGGTTCCTCCTTACCTCATTACACAAATCCATCCCTTAGCTAACAGCCTCCTCTCTCCCGACAGCTTGACAAGTCACGATGCCACCACAGAAGAATTTCCTCATTCCGAGCCTCAGCTCCCAGCCCGTGACATGAAACGCTGCTTACAGTAAATATCACTGACCCAAAAGCATTATGGAATGAGCTCCAAACAGGAGCTCTCATAAATGAAGCCAGTTGATCAGAACAGAAGCGTAAGGATGGGCTGAAATTATTTTTCAAACATTAAAAACTATAATTAATACTTCACTGTGGTCAGTACTGAGACTAAGCGTGAAACCGTATACACGTTTTCAGGATTCTGATGGTCTTAATCCTGATTTGATTCAGTTTTTTGACATCATACAGACGTTTAGATTTGACCTATATTTCCAACAGATGTTTGCTGATATCAGATTTTGGTTTTCTGGTGATTTCTCTGGTGGAGTTGCATGAAATGCGTGAATATTCCGAAACATTGGTTTTTACTTCAGACACATGGGTGAATCTACAGGGGTTGGACAATAAAACTGAAACACCTGGTTTTAGACTACAGTCATTTATTAGTATGGTGTAGGGCCTCCTTTTGCGGCCAATACAGCGTCAGTTGGTCTTGGGAATGACATATACTGCGTCCTGCACAGTGGTCAGAGGGAGTTTAAGCCATTCTTCTTGCAGGATAGTGGCCAGGTCACTACGTGATGCTGGTGGAGGTTCGTCCTTCTTGGTGGTATGCTGACATTACCCTGGATACCGTCTCTGAAGCCCGGCTCTTGATACATCACAAAGACTTGCTGTCTTGGTCACAGATGCGCCAGCAAGACGTGCACCAACAATCTGTCCTCTTTTGAACTCTGGTATGTCACCCATAATGCTGTGTGCATTGCAGTATTTTGAGCAGAACTGTGCTCTTACCTGCTAACTGAACCTTCACACTCTGCTCTTACTGGTGCAATGTGCAATTAATAAAGATTGGCCACCAGGCTGGTCCAATTTAGCCATGAGACCTCCCACACTAAAATGACAGGTGTTTCAGTTTCATTGTCCAACCCCTGTATTCATGTGAGAAACATGTCTTCCAAAAACATCAAGGTCCTTCTTTTTTTTATTATTATTATTATTATTACAGGGTGTACAGGGTGGCAGGGCAGCAGGACGGCAGGGTAACAGGGCGGCAGGGTAACATGTACTCAGCACAAGCTTATATTTGTTCTTTTTCCTGTCTATTTTTGTTGGAAATGAAATAAACGAAGGCTGGGTCTCTGACTTCTACCCAGCATTCTGGAGTCAAACTGTTTAAGCAATGCTGTCTGCATTTCAGTCAATTCACTCCAAGTAAACCCTTACTAATAATGTTTTGGATCTAGTCCTACTCTGTACACTCTACAGATGTGTGACTGAAAGATACTGAATACAGACATGAGCCCATAATTCCCATACTGATAAATCCCTAACTGCAGGATGTAGAACTGCACGTTGTATTATATTCCATTAATATTCCAGAAACTCCTGCTTCTAAAAAACTGATATTGTACTACACCGATTGATTTTGGTCAGATAAACAACATCAGCAGTCAGTTGCATCAGATGAACCGAGTTCCATGGGTGTGAAGTCCATCCTAACCCCTGCACTGACAGCAGTCAGTTAAAAAAAAAAGTGATATACATCATATTACCTTCAAGACAAATAATATTCTAGTTCTAAATGTCATCCAGCATGTAGCTGGTGTCAGCACTGGACTGTGGAGAAATCTAAACAAAGTCAGAGTAACGAGAAATACTGAGCTCAAATCCCGCTCTCCTTATCAGATTCCTTAAGCTGTTTGAGGAATCATATTTATGTTGGTTATATGACCACTTTGAAGTGCATATGAATGGATTCACAGAGAGTACAGTGTTTACTTTTCACCACTTGGACACATATTGGTCTTTCAGAGATCTCTCTACCAGGAGTATAACGATACACAATAACCACAAATTAATCTCTGTTAAGTATTGTCTTGATAACAGAGTCAAAATTAGAAAAACAAGGTTTTTATTTTTTTATTGCACAGCTTAATAATGAACATGCTAATATGATACTGTAAGTTGTTGAATGGTGGCGGTGGAGGCGCAGCAAATAAGACCACTACCCACCAGAATACTACCACACCATATGAGTACTTGCACTGTATGTATGGCTGACACCAGCCATCTTCTCTATTGCACAGCAAATGGTATACCACTACCTCCTTTATACAGACACTTAAGGACTTTACACAGACACTATGGACTCTATTTTTATACTTTCATACTTTATAGTGTATCTTTGTCTTTATCTGTATCCCTCTGTCTTGTGCTTCTCTTGTTACTTCTGTGTACATCTGCTACTGGATGCCTTGAATTTCCCTCTGGGATCAATAAAGTATCTATCTATCTATCTATCTATCTATCTATCTATCTATCTATCTATCTATCTATCTATCTGAGATGACTGAGGATTTTGATTCCTAGTCTGGGTGGCCATGCTGGACTGCACCCCAATAAGAGTCCCTGGGCAAAACACTACACTAGCCTACCAGTGACCTGTAATATGGTTAAACCTGTAAGTCACTTTGGCTATGAGTGTTTAAATGCTAATGGTGCTGGTTATTAGCCAACTTTGGTGTTAAGAAAATACCACCTCCATGTTGCATTGTTGCATCTCCACAACATTCCCTGGACTAGTTCTGCCCTGCCATATCACAATGTCACGATTCGAGTTCCTACAATTCCTTCAGTGTGTGCACAAACTAAAAACATACAATGCTTAATTATAGCATTATTATTATCTACTAATAATTATTAAATAATGGTTTTCTCATTTATCAACATGTAACATATCAGCTACCACTATAGGGTGCACACTTACAAATTCCCTATTAGTGTTTTATTAATATTTGAAAAAATATAAAAAACGATACCCGATGGATCCATGAGGACCTAGCTTCCAATTGCTGTTACTGTTTCCCCTCAGAAATACCATAATCCATATCAGTACGGAATGCAATCCAGCCAGCTGAAACATCTCCGGCCTGAAGTAAATCAATAACTCACGGCTACATGGGACGATAAACCACAGAAATGACTACACCTGCAGTGCTGAAATGAATATGACCCAGAACGACTCAGAAAGTCAATACTGTATATAGATGTATCTGGAGGCTCTCGTCTCCAGAGCCTGAAAGCATGCCATGGTGGGAGGATTCTCCTCGAAATATGGTAGCCTGAGATTTCTGCACCGGTCAGGGATGACAAAGCCTCGGCAATTCTTCTGAGATTTGTGCAGGACGAAGCACAGCTGCAATAAAATACTGTAACCATGGAAACTGGGGAAATGCTTCATGAATGGTTAATTAACAGCTGGCTCTGGTGACCTGGGCTTCTCTCTTGGCGACCAACATGCTGTACAACCAACACCCAAACCAGAGGTCAAAGGGCTTCTCGGTTTCCAGTGACTGCACTACTAAGAAGCCATGTGCGTGTACTGGTCTAGAAAATGATTGGTGCTAGCTACGTTTACACAGGCACTACAAACGTGGAGTTGAGTGGCATCTTATGTCACAGGGCCTTACTACGGCTGGTCTAACTATGATGAAACTAAACAGGCACCATCTTATGCAATGCACAAGATGTGTCCAGGAGTTCCTGCAATATGTTGTGGCACCTTCTAGCATAATGGCGCCAAAACAATCATGAGCTCTGAGGGCCAGAGTACTCAGGTCCACTCTTCTTCTCAAGGCTGTAACTGACCCATCCCTGTCTTGGCTCTGTCCTGACATCATTCAAGCTTGGCTTTGTCTCCATCTCAAAGGCCTCTGGGCTCAGTCTTGTTGTGTTGCAGTGGGTAGCACTCTCGCCTCACTGCAACACAGGCCTAGGGTCAAACTCCTTGCTATGGTCCTTTTGGTGTGTTCTCCCTGTGTATGCATGGGATTCCCCCAGGGGCTCCGGTTTCCTCCCACAGTACCCATACATGCACTCAGGTGAACTGGGGACGGTAAACTGCCCCCCTAGGTGTGGGTAATTGTGTACGTCTGTGAGTCTCCCCTGCGATGGACTGATGGCCTGTACAGGGTGCTTCCTGCTCTCAGCCCAGTGAGTGCTGGGATAGGAAATGAATCATGTCATGTTACAACTTCACTGCCTGATAGAAAAGGACTGATTTAAGGCTTCTCGGGTATACAGAGGAGAACAGTCACAGTGCTCACCTGCTTTTGTGCTTGGAGCACCGAAACCAATTAAAGAGCATTAAAAGATGGTTCACACTCAAAAGAGTGTTAAAGTTTTTTTCCCAGCTTTCTATCTTTTTTGTTTTTTTTCACCCCTCTATCTTTTTACAATGAATAATGTTTCATAAATATTGATGTTCAAGACATCTGGTGAAAACCCCTGAATATTTTTTACATATCGCAATATATATCTCAGGGAAACAAAGTTGCTATATCAGCAATATTGTGCAGACCTTATGTAATATATACATATATGCTTTACACCACTGCATTCCACACTTTGAATTGTGCTAGATAATGTAAGGGTTGGATGCAGCTGCTCACCAAGGAAACCCATTCCATGAAGCTCTTTACTCACTATTCTTGAGCTAATCTGAAGTTTGGACATCTGTAGTGATTGACTCTGTAGATAGTCGGTGACCTCTGGGCACTACGTTCCTCAGCATCTGCTGACCCCGCTCTGTCAGTTTACATTTACGGCACTTAGCTGACGCTCTTATCCAGAGCGACTTACAGGGTTAATCATATTACAGGTGGGCCAATGTAGCGTTAGGAGTCTTGCCCATGCACTTATATTGGTGTAGCACAGCATCACCCAGACCAGGAATCAAAGCCCAGTCTCCCACATGGGACAGTAACTTCCTGGGGTGGGAGTGGTGTTATTGGCTGCACCACACCAACCACTTTGTTTACCTGGTCTATCACTGCCTGGCCGAGTTCCTTTCATTTCCAATCACGTCCACTGTGTTATAATCTCACTGACAGTTGACTGGAATATTTAGTAAGGAAATTTCACGACTGGACTTGTTACATCCTATCACAGTACCACACTGGAATACAGCGAGCTCCTGAGAGAGTCACTCTTTCACTAATGCGTGTAGAAGCGGTCTGCATGACTCACTGCATGACATATAACCAAACAAAATAATCAGCTTTTAAAACTCCCCAAAGTGATGTAAAAAGGCCATTAGTTTTGGAGTAAGCATATGTTCACCAAAAATAATGAAGCTAATAAATATTGTGTGTCAGTATTAAACGTCAAATATTATAGCATTTTTGTATACATTTCAATTTAAAATCGAATTTAATAATCACTCTTTCTGGGCTCAGTCTCATTCCAGCTAGAAGTTAATTGTTTGAGAAGAGTTTTTTCAGCTGGAAGTTTTCTTCTGGTTCCCAGAGAGTGTTTTCTAAAGGTTCTCTAGGGAAACGTTCTCTAAAAACATGCATCTTGAGTTCCAGTACCATAAAGCATTTTCTGAATGTTGTGCTGGGACTATTCTTCTTTATTTATCAGGTAATATAATCTGTGGCCTTGACAGCATCCTCAAAACATTCTCTGAACGTTCCTATTAAAACGTCATGTCTTAGTGAACATCTACAGGAGTTGGACATTGAAACTGAAACACCTGGCTTTAGACCACAATCATTTATTAGTATGGTGTAGGGCCTCCTTTTGCGGCCAATACAGCGTCAGTTCGTCTTGGGAATGATATATACTGCGTCCTGCACAGTGGTCAGAGGGAGTTTAAGCCATTCTTCTTGCAGGATAGTGGCCAGGTCACTACGTGATGCTGGTGGAGGTTGGTCCTTCTTGGTGGTATGCTGACATTACCCTGGTTGCCGTGGCTCTTGATACATCACAAAGACTTGCTGTCTTGGTCACAGACGCGCCAGCAAGACGTGCACCAACACTCTGTCCTCTTTTGAACTCTGGTATGTCACCCATAATGTTGTGTGCATTGCAGTATTTTGAGCAGAACTGTGCTCTTACCTGCTAACTGAACCTTCACACTCTGCTCTTACTGGTGCAATGTGCAATTAATGAAGATTGGCCACCAGGCTGGTCCGATTTAGCCATGAGACCTCCCACACTAAAATGACAGGTGTTTCAGTTTCATTGTCCAACCCCTGTAGTCTTAGAGGAACATTATCTGAAACTATAAACATCTTTAAATCATTCTTTCAACATTAGATTGAAACATTTCTATAAAACTTTATTAGAACTTATGAGGAACGTTAGCCAGAGTTCTGGGAACGTTCCCTGTTAGCTAAGATCACTCCTGGTCTACAGTCCCATCAGTCTTTGTCCTATATTAGACTTGTCTAAGGCTCTCTAGCTCTCGATCTTGAGCCGGACTATGACAAAAAGGGTCCCTCATGATTTTCAGGAATCAACATCATCAGATTAGATGAGTGGGTCTTATGAATATATGAAAATCAGCAAGAAATGCAAACTACAGTGCATCATGAGGAGGGTGACTCATACTGTAGCTGAGTCACACTACGTTTATAGGCATGTAAACGAGACTATAAATGTTCTAGACCCACGTAAACATGTTGATTTGATACAGTTTCTTAGACTTAAACCTTAAAGCCATTCACCCTCGTGCCATCCAGTCCTATGTAAGCTTATATTGGAAAACAGTTTGTCTATTTTATCTGCTCTTTATTTCACATGCTGTGCAGTTGTATGATCTGAATTTACCCGCTGTGTCTGACCTATCGTACCAGATGGACACCCAGATGGATCCCACAGCGTTCGATGGGTCCTTAAGCTTGTGCTTCTGCCGGCGCGTCATACAAAAGTCTATCATTATCCTACACAGCCATGGGCCATTTGTTTGTCCTGAAACAACATATCTGATGCTCCGGATGACAAGTAAAAGCCAATGACACTGAAGAATCTATCTGAGCTATTTGTTTCCTCCATCTGGGACCTTTAATGGCTATCCTATCATTCTCACGCATGGGCTTTCATTTTCATGAAAACGTCCAAAACCAAGAACACCGCTCTGGAGGTGTCTATTAGCGACAACAACTCAGTCACGAAATGCTAGATCAGGTGGTCGGATTGGGGCTCTTAGTTCCAAAGGATAATGAACGATGATGTTACAGCGTACATCAATTATATGCTTTCAACTTCGTAGCAGCGGCAAGGTTGTTTGATGATATGGTTTGATGAGTTTGGCATGGAGGAACTCCAGTGGCCTGCACAGATCTAAACTCCACTGACACCTTTGAGATGAATTGGAACACCAACTGGTAGCCAGGCTTTCTCGTCCAACATCATTACCTGACCTCACAAATGCTCTTTTGACTGAACAGGACTGTACATCCCACAGATGTCCAAAACTCTTGTGGAAGGCTTTCCAGGAAGAACTATTAGATAGATAGATAGATAGATAGATAGATCGATAGATCGATAGATCGATAGATAGATAGATAAATAGATAGATAGATAGATAGATAGATAGATAGATAGATAGATAGATAGATTGATAGATAGATAGATAGATGTGTGCAGAGATGGAGGTGTGTCCATTGGAGTAAAAGGGTATTTAGGAGGGAGTGTGTGCAGAGATGGGGGTGTGTCCGTTGGAGTGACCGGAATGAAAGAGTGTCAGAGTTTTTCATTTGCTGAACTGAGAGGAGTTGAACAGTCTTATGGCCTGAGGGACAAAAGACTTCCTGAGTCTGTCTGTGGAGCAGGACTGGGACAGCAGCCTGCCACTGAATGAGCTCCTCTGCCTGATGATCGTGCTGTGCAGAGGATGGTGAACATTGTCCATGATGTTCAGCAGCTTGTTATGGCTGCTCAGCAGTTATGGCTGCTGTTAGGGCTGCAGAGTGGAGGGTCTGGTACCCAACCACATTTGGCTATACAGTGGGATTCAAATTCTTGAGGAAAGAGCAATAACTGATAACAGAGATGTTGCGAGATACTGTTCGTTTTTGGTTTTCACTTTGGTTCCTGGAGCCAGTCTAGAGCCCTGTTGTGAACGCTCGGCATCACTCCTTCATGCAAACCAACAAGAGAGAAGGAGGAACCAGGGAAATGCTCTCCACTTACCATTATCAACAGCAAGTCTTTCCTTCCTATCCGGCTGTGTTACAGATTATCTCCAGTCACCAAACAGAGGCCCTTGGCTTCAGCTGCGTCTAATCAGGTCTCCTTTCATTCCAGGATGGGGCTGCTGTGGGATAATCTAACCTAACGGCAACGCAACAGACAGTCTCTTGTGGTTAAGCGCAGATTAATGAGGTTAAGCTTGCCGAAGGGAAGCGCTGCAATTACTGTCCAGCTCGCAGTGGGGCGGCTTTAAATCACAGGTTATGACAAGCCGTTTAGTTGATGATAAATAAAGCAGAGTTTGTAAAATTATTCTTAATGACTCTGCTGGCAAATGGACTTGTAATGCTAATCATAATCAGGTTAGGTGATTAATTCTCCCATACCATCATTTATTATAGCATCAACTAAAGTATGCACCGCGACTACTTTGGAAGTATTGAACAGAACTGTACAGTAAGTTGGATGGGAATCTCTGGGCACTTAAATATTAGATTCTGGGTGCTGACATATGATTCTACAAGAATTCTCAATGTATCTGATTTTATAGAGGCTATATTGTCATTTTTACAAAATGACAATGTACTACCATATCGTCACTGTCCAAAGAAAAACATGTATCTCCATTTTTGCTGATTTTCACTTTTAAACTTCATTTGATCATATGAGCTTCTGTTTACACTGTGTGGGAATTTCATGAAGAATGGACCAACGGAAATGGCCCCAAACTGCTTGGAAAGACGTCTGGTTCCATTGACTTCCATTCAAATTAAAAGAGGTTTTTGGCCTCTCCTGTAAAGTTGCCATTTTGGAGATACCTGTTTTTCTTTGGACAGCGACGATATACGTGCTATTTCAATAAGAACACCTTCTTGTAGCCTCTTCTTGAATGACCTATTGATTATTGGAACTTATAATCAATTATTCTAAATATAAACTGATCAATTAATAAATAACTCTAATGGAGCTATCAGCTTAGCTTGAGATTGTTTTATGCACTTGCTAGCCAACCATGAAGGCTCAATGAATGCTCGCCTCCTCCAACTCCATTGTTTAACGGACTACATTTCCCACCATGCACCCTGTCATTACTACATCCTCTTCTCCAGACTGCTAACTGTTTTCTCGGTTGCTGGTTACACCTGTGTGTATATACTCCATCGTTTGGCCTCAGTCTTTGCAAGGTATTGTCTCTGGTTGAGTACTTAGCATTCATGCCTCTGTTTCTAGTTTTTAGGTTTATGATCTCTGCTTGTTTTTTGGTCTCTGCTTTTGTCTTCGCCCCCTTTTGGTCTGATTGCTGGTTTGGTCTATTTGTTTTGGTTTTGGCCTTATCTCTCCACTATCGGTTACATTCACCCTTGCCTCTGTCAGTCTATTAGTGTTGGTGTGTCTCGTCCCATCGCTGACCTTGGTCAAGAAATGTGATACAGCTTTTAGATCTGCGGGCATCCGTATAGTCCTTCCTCCGTCACACATCTTATTCGAAATTTCACTGTTTTAATGCACATTAATGAAAAATAATAATAATAAAACCCCAAAAGCATATTTCCTGTCAAAATGTAAACCCAAGCCAAGAACACAGAAAGTAGTAGCAAAAAAAATCTAACAAGAGCAAATCAGTTTTCCCTTAATAGACCAATCTCACACGTCAGCGTTCGTGAATGTGGAAGCAGAAATAGTGTAATTTAGTTTTTTGGGTCGTGTTGTAAACAATGGCTGTGACTACAGCCTGCTCCTAAATACACCAATAACACAACCAAACAGACTCACCGGAGTTTCTGCAATATCAAGCCTAAGCATGTTTAACTGATAATCTGATAATAATGTTAAACTGATAATAAATGTTAATCTGAAACGCTCAGCTCGTCATGTGTCACATTTACCAAACCAATCCATCAAAAGGAGTAAAACTGAACCGGAACTGAACGTTCCGACAGATTTACTTATATAAGCCTTTTGTCCAGGTTGGAGGGACTTCCGGAAATGGGAACTGGCCTTTCCTTGGCTGTGCCGGAGCGTAGTGAACGCTGAAAACTGGCAAGTGCTCTGTTAAACGGTTCTGCTGAAGGGTACTATTAAGAGCAGGTAGTATGTGGGTGGTGGAACATTCTCAGCACTGCAGTGACACTGACCTTAGTCTCGCTTCTGTAGTCTTTAGGGTTTAGTCCTGTTTTGTAGTCTTTAGCAGTGTAGTCTTGTTTCTGTAGCCTTTGGGGGTTTAGTCTTGTTTTGTAGTCTTTAGGGGTTTAGTCTTGTTTCTGTAGTCTTCATCCTTGTGGTCTTGTTTCTATAGTCTTTAGGAGTTTAGTCTTGTTTCTATAGTCTTTAGGAGTTTAGTCTTGTTTCTATAGTCTTTAGGGTTTAGTCTTGTTTCTATAGTCTTTAGGGTTTAGTCTTGTTTCTGTAGCCTTTGGGGGTTTAGTCTTGTTTTGTAGTCTTTAGGGGTTTAGTCTTGTTTCTGTAGTCTTTATCCTTGTGGTCTTGTTTCTATAGTCTTTAGGGTTTAGTCTTGTTTCTGTAGCCTTTGGGGGTTTAGTCTTGTTTTGTAGTCTTTAGGGGTTTAGTCTTGTTTCTGTAGTCCTCATCCTTGTGGTCTTGTTTCTATAGTCTTTAGGAGTTTAGTCTTGTTTCTGTAGTCTTTGGGGGTTTAGTCTTGTTTCTATAGTCTTTAGGGTTTAGTCTTGTTTCTGTAGTCTTTAGCAGTGTAGTCTTGTTTCTGTAGTCTTTAGCAGTGTAGTCTTGTTTCTGTAGTCTTCAGAGTTTAGTCTTGTTTCTGTAGTCTTTACTCATATAAGTGAATACAAATTCATCAACTAGGAGACAACCACTGATTCACTGGTGTCTGTACCATCCTGGAAGTTGTTATCAGTGAGGTTTGCTTAAAAGCTTCTGAGAAACAGACCCCTCAGTACAGCCTGGTGAGTAGTTTAACACAGGACACAGTGCTGTGTCACCTCGCTAGTTTTGGTGAGGAGAACACTTGCTGATGCTGCTAAAGCTTACATGGGCTGAGCAGGAACGATTAAACCAGCTGGACTTTCTGAACCGCAGTAAGTGCTGGCTTCTTTAGTCTGTCCGTTTAGAGAAGGGATGTAGTGTGGAACGTGAAGAAACGTTATGTTCCCTCTCCGCTTTGCGAACCTCGTCACAGGCGGATTCCAGGCACAGATGCCTGTCACAGCGTTTACTGAGCCCGCCGCTGAGCTCTGTGTTGCAGTAAACAGATATCCAGGGTCATACGAAGTTCAAATGTTTTGATGCTTTTGCATAACGCACTTTGACCAAGACAAACTAGCCTTGTGTTCATGTTGGAGGGACTTCCGGAAATGGGAACTGGCCTCTCCTTGGCTGTGCCGGAGCGTAGTGAAGGCTGAAAACTGGCAAGTGCTCTGTTAAACGGTTCTGCTGAAGGGTACTATTAAGAGCAGGTAGTATGTGGGTGGTGGATCATTCTCAGCACTGCAGTGACACTGACCTTAGTCTCGCTTCTGTAGTCTTTAGGGTTTAGTCTTGTTTCTGTAGTCTTCAGCAGCATAGTCTTGTTTCTGTAGTCTTTAGGGTTTAGTCCTGTTTTGTAGTCTTTAGAGTTTAGTCTTGTTTTGTAGTTTTTAGGGGTTTAGTCTTGTTTTGTAGTTTTTAGGGGTTTAGTCTTGTTTCTGTAGTCTTTATAGGTTTAGTCTTGTTTTTTAGTCTTCAGGAGTTTAGTCTTGCTTCTGTAGTCTTAGGGTTTAGTCTTGATTTGTAGTCATTAGCAGTTTAGTCTTGTTTCTGTAGTCTTTAAGGTTTAGTCTTGATTTGTAGTCTTCAGGAGTTTAGTCTTGTTTTGTAGTCTTTAGGGGTTTAGTCCTGTTTTGTAGTCTTTAGCAGTTTAGCTTGTTTCTGTAGTCTTTAGGAGTTTAGTCTTGTTTATGCAGTCTTTAGGGTTTAGTCTGGTTTCTATAGTCTTTGGGAGTATAGTCTTGTTTCTGTTGTCTTTAGGGTTTAGCCTTGTTTTGTAGTCTTTAGAGTTTAGTCCTGTTTTGTAGTCTTTATGAGTTTAGTCTTGTTTCTGTAGTCTTTAGAGTTTAGTCTTGTTTTGTAGTCTTTAGAGTTTAGTCTTGTTTTGTAGTCTTTAGAGTTTAGTCTTGTTTCTGTAATCTTTAGAGTTTAGTCTTGCTTCTGTAGTCTTTATAGGTTTCGTCTTGTTTTTTAGTCTTTAGGAGTTTAGTCTTGTTTCTGTAATCTTTAGAGTTTAGTCTTGCTTCTGTAGTCTTTAAGGTTTAGTCTTGTTTTGTAGTCTTTAGAGTTTAGTCCTGTTTTGTAGTCTTTAGGAGTTTAGTCTTGTTTTGTAGTCTTTAGGGGTTTAGTCCTGTTTTGTAGTCATTAGCAGTTTAGCTTGTTTCTATAGCCTTTAGGAGTTTAGTCTTGTTTCTGTAGTCTTTAGGAGTTTAGTCTTGTTTATGTAGTCTTTAGGGGTTAGTCTTGTTTCTATAGTCTTTAGGGGTTTAGTCTTGATTTATAGTCTTAAGGAGTTTAGTCTTGTTTCTGTTGTCTTTAGAGTTTAGTCTTGTTTCTGTAGTCTTTAGGAGTTTAGTCCTGTTTTGTAGTCTTCAGGAGTTTAGTCTTGTTTCTGTAGTCTTTAGGGGTTTAGTCCAGTTTTGTAAATTACAGGTATCTCCCGCTTAACCTGTCTGTCCAACTTCAGATTCAGCTGAAATGCTCACCTAGCTTTTCAAAGCCCATTGATTCAGCCTTACCAAAGCTAAGTACAGCAACTTGCCCAATTACTCTCAACTTTCAGTTCTTCAGACACCTTCCCCAACTGCTTTCACTGGAAGGCTGAGAAGTCCGTCTGCAACAGCCTTATTAAGCTGAAGTGAACTTCCAGACTGGACAAATGCTGCGGGATGACAGCTGTAGAGAAAAACGAGAGTGTTCCAGTTCCCGAGAGAAAGGCAGATTTACCCTGTTCCGCTCAACAGGCAATCGGCAAGCAAAAGGGGCCTCGCTCACCCAACATAAACCGCGTCAGGGATAGTTCACCCAGGCATGAAATTGATTTTGTAATAACAAACAAGGGGGATCTGGTCCTCCCATAGTGTTAATCAAATCATTTCAAGGAATGAAGGTGGAAGATGAGAGCGGAATCATTAACTTCCACCAGTAAATCAAGCTCGCCTGCCAACCTGTTGTCCCATTAACCCCGAAACCTGTTCAATAGCTAATTAAGGCAATTACTCCGAGCATGACACACCACTTAATCAGGAGTGACTGGGCCATTTATAGTGGTGGCTTCATTATCACTGCCAGCCCTCACTTGGGTCCTTTTACACCACAATGGAAGCAGTGGCAAGACATAATGTCTGATCGGACTCAGCAAGTATCTGTGCTGCGAGCTATCTGTCACAAATGAACGGTGGATTCAAAACACAGCTCAAGGGGAGACTGTTAGAACAGGGTGCTAACTGAAAGATAGCATAGGAGGTGTCAGTTTTTAGATGTCAGAACAGAAAGACAGACTTTTAACCCTTTTAACAGTGGACTTAAAGTGTCATTTGTGCTTTGGAGGTCCCACAGCTGAACATATTTATTAATCAATAATATTGAGGGGAATATGGATGGAAAGGATGGAAAATCTGTGTGTGTATATATATATAGTACAGATAATACATAGATACATAGATAATACATAGATAGATATATATTGTATATACTGCTCCTGTGGGCTGAGCTAGTGCCTCACTCCACGCTGGCTGCAATTTTATGATTTGGTTGTAATGTTTGTCAAAGTTAACAGCTCAGTTCTGTTCTTTACACTGTCTGGACTTCCATTTGGAGGATGTGGAAAACGTCAGCAAACTCCAGTGTGACTCAGGCGTCGTTGTTCTGTAAAATTAATATAAATTTGGTATGAATTTCTTTTACTTATTCGGTTTTGGTTGTTGCACATTCGGTGCATGCCTAATTTCAGAGATGCCTTGACAGTTCTTAGTTAGTTATTAGTAGCAGCAGCATCTCATTTATTCCTTTTTAAGAATAACTGACCAGTTTGCACTGTAGTATGTGTAGCTGCTGGATTTGAAGATAAGATAATCCTTTATTGATCCCAAAGTGGGGAAATTTGAAATGTTACAGCAGCAGAGGAAAGAACAGAAGTGTCAGGAAATATATAAATAATAAATAAGATCTATATACAAAAAGTACAGAAAAATATATAATTAAATACTAAGAATTACATTTTTAGAATCTGATCAACCTGAAATTGCAACCTGCAATGCAGATGTGACTATACCCTTAATGGCTTAACCATTCATGGCCAATCACAAAGCTCTGTACCAAGTATTCTGACAGGATACCTATTCATTAAGGAACTCTATTCTCTATTCTATTAAGCAGGAAAACTCTATTCAGAACTGGCATAAAAACAGCTTATGTTTGTCATCGCATCAAACAGGATATAAAGCACGGCTTACTGATGTTAACATACTATTACAAGTTGTATGAGTTCCGTTTTTTTTAAAGCACCGGGGTTACTTTAAGTGAAAACCCTGAATCGTTTCTGAAAGTCCTCTATGTGTCTCTCTCCATGGTGCTGAAATAGTGACTTGCTGTTGGCTGCCACCTCTGTGGTCAGCACTTCCTCGGGGCTCTGGCACACAGCGGGACAGACGGGGCTCAGAAAGACAAACTGAGAGGATCAATACTTGATGTGTTTCATCACAGAGCTTAACAGCCGGGGCATGAGCCCAAGACTCCTACTCGTACTTAGGAGTCTTCAGGACAACTGACATGTGGAGGATCTGCATGTTATGGAAGAAATATCATGAACAACTGAAATGCCCTGGTTTTGTTATCAGTATCACGTCGATGCAATTAACATCCATGGTTTCAAAGTGTACAAGTCACTCCCCAATACTTCTCATTTAAAATGAGTCTACACTAAACAAGTGTAAGTAGGCGGTAATGTTCTGGCAGCAGGGGAGCCGGGAAATGTCTGTATAAAAACAGAACGGTACAGTTTTATTAAAAACAGATAAACAGAGTAATTATCTTTACCGTGAGGATACAACTGGAAAGTACAACTCATCTCATCTTCCCATCGGCTCCTGGTATCATCTATCTGCATATTGTTTATTCACGTAGCAGAACAGCAGAACCACATTCTTTCAGCTTTCTTAACCTGCAAGGGAGCAGTTTTGTTCCCTAGTGCTCTGTCCATGAATATTCTCTGAATTAAATAAGAAACTAGAGCTTTAAAATTGTGCTAAAAACAGATAAAGATAAAAAAAAAAGATTTAAAAAAATGTATATATATATATACATATCTTTTTTTACCTTTATCTGTTTTTAGCACAATTTTAAATATATATATATATATATACAGGGGTTGGACAATGAAACTGAAACACTTGTCATTTTAGTGTGGGAGGTCTCATGGCTAAATTGGACCAGCCTGGTGGCCAATCTTCATTAATTGCACATTGCACCAGTAAGAGCAGAGTGTGAAGGTTCAGTTAGCAGGTAAGAGCACAGTTCTGCTCAAAATACTGCAATGCACACAACATTATGGGTGACATACCAGAGCTCAAAAGAGGACAAACTGTTGGTGCACGTCTTGCTGGTGCATCTGTGACCAAGACAGCAAGTCTTTGTGATGTATCAAGAGCCACGGTATCCAGGGTAATGTCAGCATACCAACAAGAAGGACGAACCTCCACCAGCATCACGTAGTGACCTGGCCACTATCCTGCAAGAAGAATGGCTTAAACTCCCTCTGACCACTGTGCAGGACGCAGTATATGTCATTCCCAAGACCAACTGACGCTGTATTGGCCGCAAAAGGACCTACACCTACTAATAAATGATAGTGGTCTAAAACCAGGCGTTGCAGTTTCATTGTTGTATAAGCCTGATTGTTGTGTGTGTGTGTGTATATATATATATATATATATTTGGGTGCTTGACTAACTACTGCTGGTTACCACAGATTAATGTTAGTGAGAGAGACTAGTGTGAGTTCAGATCAAGTTCGTGCTTCAAATAGATTCCTACATTTGTCTCGAGATAAGGTGCAGGCTAATCTATTTGGATTCAGCATCAACAATGAAACAAAGAAGTCATTAAAACATCGCAGAGCTCAGAAGTTACTGCAGAGATACTGCTGATACAGAATAACAGGGAGGGCCTACGAGTCAATTAAGTCTGTGTTAGGCACACAGTGCTTGTGATGGTGTGGACAGCATCGTGCTGTTTGGTATTGGTGGTGCATTCACAGCTGAGCAGAGCCCCCCTCATTCTCGCTGTTAAATGTCACTCTTCCCCCTCACGCCCGCCGTCAATAAAAGCACCGTGCACAGCAGGACGCCTCTCTCACTCGCTCCACATCCATCTGCAACCGTGAATTCAAATGCGGAGATGACCTGCCAGTCTCTCAGACAGGGGCGAGCTGGAGCCGTGCTCCTTCCCCGCTGAGCCGACACCTCGAAACGTGCGATGACAAAGCATGAGCGAGAAAAATTTCCCTCTGCTCCCCGGCCGGTCACGACAACAGACGGCACAGACACCTCGGTAAAGGCTGCCGCCAAAGTTGTGACTTTGATCCGCCTTCATTAAGCAGGAGGGGCTGACAGGTTTATAGCCAGGAATGCGAGCACGGCAGGGTAATTAAAAGCAGTGGCAGTTACCCTTCTCTAGACGTTGTTTGTCTTCTTTACACAGACGGAAGGACCCAGCGTTTGTCAAAGCTACTTGTAAACAAGTGTCTGTTTGCATTACGGCTTCAGGCTTCAAGGCCAGGCCCTCGGGGAGCACGCCAGGGCGTCTGGCTTGAACAATTAGCGGATCTGCTCGGGAACATACCAATGAAAAACACTCAGTTTATGAACTTGCAGATAACATGGCAAGCTGACAGATGTAGTTAGCCGTTTGTGCTAACGGTAACATTAATTAATGTTTAAGGCTTATTCCTCCGTCTAGCTGCTACGCCTGCTGTCATTCTAAAGGAAGTCTCTCAGTGATATGTCTTCTGAAGTCTTCTGCATCACATCATGCAGACCTGTTTTGAGTGAAACTCCATTATGAGCCTAAACATGCAGTTTATGGACCATGTGCACTGTAAAATGCAAAGTGTGCTTAAACGAACCATGCGTATGTATGGTGTCTCACAATGGTGCAGTTTTCATCGTGCATCAATCCTCCTCCACCTTTTGAACTCAAGCCTAAATTTGCATTAGGGTTTCGAAGACTGTACCATTCTTGGAAGCAGGCCGAGCAGCTGGATGGAGACACACTGTACTACTGGTCTAATGAGAACAGCTGATCAGCCAAGAGTACAATTGAGCACAATAATAACAGGAAAAGAGTGGTGGATGGAACGACAGACTGCTAACGTACCTGCGGGGTGTGATTGACAGGGTTCATAGATTGGGAGGAGGTGCTACAGTGCAGCAAAGGTCTTATTACGTGTGTGGAAAATGGTTCCAGAGCAGATGTTAATGATTGGCTACAAGGAGTGACTGTATTTGGGCGTGGCCAAAGACCATAGTGTGAAGGAAGTAGCTGAATCTGCAGGTGTATGGATGCATATGGTCATACGGGTCTACCAGCAGTGGCTACAATCCCAGTCTACAGGAAACTCACTTCAGAATTGTACTAGGGAAGGCATCCACCAAATCTGGCCCAACTGACCAATTCTTTAATGCAAGAGTGTGTGAACATTGATGTGGCCTACATTCAAATACTTGTCCAGTCCATGAATCGCAGCTGTTAGTCGTACTTATGGAGGTACTATATGTAATTATGTATGCTATGTATGTCCAGTCAGGTGACTAGCTCGTGCGTGTTACTGGAGCGACAGCTGTCTTAACAGGTTCTTCTCCAAATTGAATTTCTTTTCTAGGTCTGTACTGCAAATGACTCTGTTGTAAATTTGAATATTGGTACACCCCCGGTTGATTGGTTAAAAAGAGGGGTTGGCGGGTTTGGCCTATAAACCTTTTCATTCAGCGACTTTGTATAATTCTCAGTGCTTTGTTGTCGCGCCATATGACTGCACAGACACACTGATTTGTGCCTACATGAACTGAACAAATCAGTCATAAAATCACTGGATCTTTGAGCATATTTACTCCAACAGCTGCTGTTTCTCTTTGTTAGTCCCAGTGCTAAGAAAACAGCTTGCTGACGATACCATCTGTTTCATCGTGGCCATGAACAGGAACTATGTATGCATCCTTTGATCAATACCTGCGAAGACTTCTCTCTGCCAGTCGGAGTGCTTCCATCCAATGGAGTAAACGGATGATTTCATCTCACAATTAAAAGCTTTACCACCTCTCACATGACTTGCCACACACCAGTAAAGTGGCTTTTAGCTAGCATTCTCTGAGGTAGGGGGCTGGCTCACTCCTGCTGTGCCATAAAGGCTCAGTGCACACTGTGGGCCAGCGAGAGCACTTTACCCACAAAGCCCAACCATTTAATAAACACGTGGACCGGTCTGTTTAACGTTAGGAGCATCCTCTTTCGGCTGTCACAACAATTAAGTGCACTATTTAAGCCTGACGGGCACACGTGGATCATAAAGTCATAGTCAAGTGAATTAAAATGAAGAACGCTGAGCATAAAAAGTGAAAAACTACAGAAAGTCATTACAGAAATACAGAGATGGAATTAATCTAGTAATAAACAGGGATGCCACCAAAGTTTCAGCCAGCAAAAATGTTAGTGTGCAAAAAACTAAAAGATTAAACAGCTCCTCACACAAATGTGGAAATTTAGGACTCTTTAATATTAGAAATAAAATAGAAAATGAGAAAATTATAAATGATCATTTAAAACACTGTTTGTTTCATTTGGCAATGCAATGCAGAACAATTCAAATGGTTTAAGCAGCAGCAGCAGATCAACACCTAAAATATCAGCCATGTGGAACTTCAGTTTCTACATGGGACATTAGATCGGTATTATATAATCACCCCTCCGGCCGCATATCATGAAGTGACAAAACAGCCGAAGAACATCTACACTACAGGGCTGGTACCTCCTAGGAACATGACACCATACTTGAGACATGAACCAAAAAGAAAAGTCCCTGTGAGCTCCCTAACACCATCTGTAGCCACATCTGTTAAAATCAAACTGTTCATTTTAAAACTTAAAATTTTATAATATTGCCTCGAAGGGCGAGGATTATGCAGCATATTCTGTACGGTGTAGACGCTGTAGTTTATAACTGTTTTCATTTATTGTTAACTTCAGATTCATTTTGGTGCAGCACTAACAATTAATAAAGATCTTATTTTTTAGTTTCGACTTTTAAACTAAGTAAAATAGCAGTTTTCTATGTTAACAAATGTGTAATAAACATACAAATAAATATAAAATAACTGACAAAAGTAGTTAACAACAGTAAACCAAAGAACATCAATATCACAGACAACACATTTGTCTTTATTTAACATAATTTTTAGATACTTAATGTTAGAAATGTCTTTTTATTGTTACGACATTGGAGGAAATCGTGAGACTTTGTGTAAATGTTCCCAAAACGTCGTCTAACGCAAATACAAATCACACTTAGAGTAAGTCTTTTTAAAACTCGCCATGGTAACGCTGGAAATGTTTATGGTACATTTTTTACATCCACAAATGTAGAAAATGTGTAATTAAATATATACACAATGCCAGGTTTTAAAAAGCAATTTACAGATTTTACAGAAGTGTTTAATAAATTTTGACCATATAAAATACAACTCAAGTGCTCTGCTACATATAGATAGACAGAAAGAGAAAAAAAGAAGAAATTAAGAAAATGTTTAATTAAACAAATATAATTCGGTGGGTGATCATATTCATGTTTATTTGTCCTTGCCATGTGCCTCTGTTTATTAAGGTTTATAGCTGCTCCCTGTCTCCACCGTCCTGCCATGTTCCACACCTGTGGCTCCTCCTCCTCCCAGGTGTTCCTTGTCAGTGTTTGTGCTTATGAGCCACGCTTTTCGCTCCCAGTCTGTGAATGTTCACACGTACGTGTGAATGTACATACCCTATTACTCGTGCGGATGCCGTTTGGTTTTTGTTTTCTATCTTTGTCTTGTTGTTTTGTTATTAATTAAGGACTCCCCTGCACTCACCGCCTGTGCCCGACTCTTTGTAATGCCAGTCTGGACTCTAATAAACAGACTTCACGTATGTAGCCACTTCCATTATCACAGATTCTATAAAAAATGCGAAATCTATAAAGAAGACAGGAAACCAACACGATACAAGAATTTAAAAACTATATCCCTAAAGGCCTGATTAGTTCAGCTTGTTACATTTGGACACAGAAGTAAGATACAAATGCTGCGATATTTAATGAGAGTAACCACAGGGAAGTCAGTGGTTGGATGGGGCATACTAAATCAGTGGGACACACAGGAATCAAAGTCAAAAGACAGACGTAAGTAAAAAGAAACAGACATAACAAACAAGAGGAACTGGCAAAAGTCCAAAAAACGGATATATACAAGAGAATCCGATATACCCAGAAAAGGCATCTTGTGGGAGAGTGGCTGTACGTCACAAGGAGGCGGAGAAGAGTCTGGGTAGCGTATAAACAGGCCTAATGAGGGTTTGTAAAGCAGATGTGTGAAAGAGGAGGAGTCAGCTCTCAGGAGAAGCTGATCTCTTGCTGTATTTGAAATGGCACACTAATGTATACTGTATACGCCCCCTGTGTGTAATGAGGATTACAGTAACAAGTTCTGATCTCGGTGCATGATGGGATGTAGAACACTATGGAGCTAGCTCTCCCTGTGTACTAGAAACTCTGACTGATTTCAGTGCATTGCAGACGTTCTACTTGGTCCCATACTGCATACTACATACTACCTTTAGGTAGATGTAGTACATAAGTGGTATGTAGTATACTCTTTCCAGTACAGCCTCTGAGTGGAGAAACGGCATGTGGGTGTGACATTGTTGTGCTCTTGATGATGAATATAAAGCAAATCTATATTTGTATTTAGAAACACTATAAAACTATGTATGCAATTTCACTGACAGTAAAAGACATGAGGAGGACAGCATTAATTACTGTACTAGCCTCTATTCTTCATATTCTACGGAATATTACCAGCTCTATGGAAACAGTCCATATAATAGGCCTTTATCCATAATACTCTGCTACACAACAAATACCCTTATCCTGCCGAATTTGAAGTCATATAGAATTTGTGTAACAATTCCACTGTTCCATAAACCTCATTGTGTAGTAAAAGAGAAGCTCCGTATGATTAGCCGGTGACCATGATTACCAGCTGATCAGTTTTATAGAACTGTTTCTCTGCTTGTCAGTTTTATTCATCCGTCACATGATCGTTCACATACTCCAAAAGCAATACAGCTTGTCATCAGTGTGGCCGTTTTTCACTGTGACTGAGAAAGATAACAAGCTGGCAGAAAAATCTTTGCAATAACAAATTTATTAAGACACTAAAAACAATCTGCAGAATCATCTGTACCATCTGAAGAAGGCAGAAAAGACATACGCTAAAGCAAGCCTAAGCTTAGAGCCAGCCAGCCACCAGCCTCGGCTATCTTTCTACAGCAGTTAAGATATTTTAACCGAGCCCAAGAAACACATAAACAAGCAGGAGATGCTTATCGGAACGACACGTTACTGGAACTATTTAATCTCACGTGCACAGCTGCTACAGCAGATTCCAAAACAGCAGTTATGATGCGTTCAGGTGATTGTTGTGAGGTTGTAGGGAAAAGGACAGCGTTGAGATCCAGGCTGTACAATCCCGTTCTTTATTTGCTGTATTAAAATGCAAGTTTTTCCACGTTCACTGTAAGTTATTGCTTTCCGCTTGTGTAAAAGGTCAAAGGTTGCAATATGTTATACACTATACACAGTACATCTCCTAAGCCATCTAGAATATAGAAGTGGTACAAGGTTCACAACTTGAACAGTGTTGAGCCTGACTGCTCAGTGGATGGAATATTTCCAGTTACATTATATTTTTATGTGAGAACGTATAGATGCTTTCTTCTTTTTCTATTATCTGTTGCATTCAGAAAAGTACAAATACTGCACTTCATTTTCAGTTGGAGGTATGTAAAAGAAGAATGTTTATCCTGTAACCTGGTATAAGTATGCTTTCACATAAATTCACGCTAGGCAGAGAAAACTGAGGTTGTAAATGGTGCATCTTCAATCGGAGGTTGGTGTGGTTCGGTGGATAACTACTCTACCCGCCAGGGAGATGCTATCCCATGTAGGAGACTGGGGTTTGATTCCCAGTCTAGGTAACTGTGCTACACCCAAAGAGTCCCTGGGTAAGATTCCTCACAACATTGGTCCACCTGTAATATGAACAATTGTAAGTCACTTGTAAGAGCATCAGCTAAATGCCATAAACGTAATCTGAATTCTGAGTTTCCATGGCTGCATTCGAAACGGCACATTACTATACTGTATACTACTGTAGTATGTACTGTGTACTTTATACGCCCCTGTGTGTGGTACACAGTACTGTAGTTCTGACCTACAGTGTAGTATACTAATACAGTCACATGACCAGTTACCTCACATTTACATCAGAGCTGTTATTACTGTATCCACTGTTTAGAGCTAGCTGCTGATAACGCTGCTCAGTTCACCTGAGATACGGTTAGCCTAGCTGTTAGCTACTCTCTGCAAATTCTCTCTAAAATGGATCCTCTAAAGTGAGTTCATCTTTTATTAATCTTCTGACCTGTATATTTAACTTTCTGAGGCTCATTCTGATGAACACACACCCCACTACAATCACTACACCCACATTTACCTCAGAGCTGTTATAACTGTATCCACTGTTTAAAGCTAGCTGCTGATAACGCTGCTCAGTTCACCTGAGATACGGTTAGCCTAGCTGTTAGCTACCCTCGGCTATTTCACTCTAAAACTGATCCTCTAAAGTGAGTTAATCTTTTATTAATCTTCAGACCTGTATATTTTAACTTTCTGAGGCTCATTCTGATGAAAACACACCCCACTACAATCATTACACCCACATTTACCTCAGAGCTGTTATTACTGTATCCACGGTTTAGAGCTAGCTGCTGTAACGCTGCTCAGTTCACCTGAAATACGGTTAGCCTAGCTGTTAGCTCCTCTCGGCTATTCCACTCTAAAACTGATCCTCCAAAGCGAGTTCATCTTTTATTAATCTTCTGACCTGTATATTTGAACTTTCTTTGGCTCATTCTGACGAAAACATACCCCACTACAATCACTACAGTCAGATATATACTCGGAGTTGTTTGTGTTTTGCCCCCCAGTGTTGCTCATCGCCATTTTCTCTTGCTGAAGCAGGCTAAGAGCTGGTGAGGCCCTGGTGCATGATGGGATGCAGTACACCATGAAGATAGCTCCACCTGTATACTAGAACATCTAACTGGAGTAGAACACCATCCGTATCTTCAATGCACTTCAGACTTTCAGTGTGGTCACATACCACATTCTACTATTAGGTAGATTTAGTACACGCCTGTCATTTTAGTTTAGCTGTGTATTTCATTTCCGAAGACACTGAAGTACTTTTAGGAAGAATCATTGAGAGACATTGAAGAAATGCCAAGACATGTAACCTTCTCTTTGACAGGTATATTAAATACATTTACTTACAGAGACATATTTCACATTTTAATAGATTAGGTTTTTACCCAGATGCCTTAGAGAACATATGAATGAATATTCCACAAGAGGAATGTGATGAGCAGTATTGTTACCACTTACCACTTACCATTTTATAGGTCTACAATTACAGACTTATAGTCTTATATCTGCTGGACCCCCACAGGACCACCACAGAGCAGGCAGTATTAGGGTGGTGGATCATTCTCAGCACTGCAGTGTGCGGTGCGTTGTACTGATATGAGTGAGTCTGTAGATACTGTGAGACAGAAACACTGTAAAAGGCAGAGCTCGTCTGCTGCTGTACAGTGCAGTGTTGGTCATCCTCTAGTCCTTCATCAGTGGTCACAGGATACTGCCCTCAGGATGTCGCTTGCTGGATATTTTTCATTGATTAATTATTAATTAACCACAGTGCTGAGAATGATCCGATCCACTACACAAATCATATCAGCACTGTGGTGGGCCTGTGAGGGTCCTGAGCAATAAAGAAAGGGGTGAAAGGGTGCTAACTATATCTGTCTATCTATCTATCTATCTATCTATCTATCTATATATATATATATATATATATATATATATATATATATATATATATATATATATATATATATATATAAATGAAGGAGAAATGGAGAAATTCACAAATGGAATAATGGTGACATCAGTATTTTGGACCAGAAAGCTCAGTCCTATGTGTGGAAGTTCCCATTTCCTGTGTGCGCTTCCAACTACACACTTCTTACAAAACTATAAGAAGCCTTTTTATGAACACAGTCATGAAGGCAGGATATTGGGAGGCACATGATGGTCGATAAATAAAGGGCAGTCCATCACAACGTGTGTCTCCGATCAATAAGTGAGCTCTAGGGACCATTACTTGCTCTAGCACTGAACTGCCACTCCAACTCAATGAAACCACAAAAGGTATGAAGCAGTGTCATAACTGGCTTCCAGACAAGACTAGCAATACACATGGTGCCATGACTTCCTGTAACCTAAGAAACAGAACTACAACACTGGCCTGTAACTTTGGCTGGAACACTAAAATAGCTCAAACTTGTTAATTTGCGGTATGACACAAGCCTGACCACCATCAACCAGAGACTAAATAAAGCTCCACATCACTAATGGTAGCCTGCGCCAAGTCATCTCAGCGGAAATGTCTGGTTACCTTAGCATTTCAATACTTCCTCTGAGACATAAACAGATAAAAGCATAAAGCAGGCAGCACCTACCTCCAAAAAAGGAAAGTAAACAGATCCCAGGATATTGTGAGGGGATTTGCATGACTCCTCTCTTTTGCATGGGACCCAGATTCTATTAAAAGCAAGCAAACTGCACCGGATTCCTGCGATTGGGTTTGAGGAGTATGCTTTTTTTTGTCTCAGCCTATGATTTGAAAAACCTCTGCGATATAATATCACCGTGACTTTGTGAGTACACTATTAATGTACTTTTGCCAATTTATTATTCATTGATGAATTTATCGGCCCAACATTGAAATTACAGCCAAGAGGTGCTAGGCTAGTTAATCAAACAAATAGGCGCTAGGCTAGTTCATCAAGCCAACAGGTGCTAGGCTAGTTAATTAATCCAATAGGTGTTAGGCTAGTTAATCAAGCCAACAGGTGCTAGGCCACTGTTAATTAAATTAATTAAACAACAGTAAAAATATTCAATTGCCATTGTCAGTCAAGCTGGGCGATTCACACGTCTGAAATGCCGTCCACAGCATTAAGTTAGACGAAAGTAATTATACTTGTCTCATAGTGTTTTTAATGTGTCCTGAATCAGCCCACATGTGCTCCCTGGATTTATAACATTCTGTGGTAGCACGCTTTGTCATCTTCTTCTCCAACTTAAGCAGGTTGTAAACAGGTAACGGGGAAAAGAAGCCATGGATATCCATTAAGAGGATCCTCTGTCTGTCAGCGTAAAGAGCTGTGTGCAGTCCGCGTTTATGGCTCTTTTGTTCTGTGCACAATGAAAACATGCTTAAGCAGCAGGATCGGCAACCTGACTACGTAAATGAATCACTGAACGATTTTATGGTGTCTCACGCTCACTGCACACATGGCTTCTAATGCAAACTAAAAAGGAAGTGTAAGAATGTTAGTTAGGAAATTGGCCAAATATTCCATGCTGCTGCATCTAGTGTAGCCTTCCACTCTAAACAGTAAGCCTACTCCTGCTCTGTAACTACAGCCGTTAACCTGCATGAGGTTTAGTGGACCGTGGTTCTGGGTTATAACAATGAGCAGTGTTATGTGATTGAGCCAGTATCATTTTGAACACGCTTTCTAGCAGGTAAGAACAATTTCCTGCCAGGAGGTTTTTGGCATGTCAGGCAGCATAACACAAAGGTTGTCCCCTTATGCGTTCTCAGTGAAGGCATGTGAGGCAAATTATGGGAAGGTGAACAGCTTGGTTAGCAGCAACTGTGGAAAAACGTGAACTGGTCTCAGCTGTAAGCAAATTACAAGCAATCACTATAAAGCTCTGACAAGGGGCTGAGAAGAAAAACCTTTTGAAAGAAAAGACCACAAGCCAACCGGCTCATTTACAAGCCAAACACTGCCAAGTAAAGAATCTCTTTCACCGAGCAAGGTGAAAACTGTGTTATACTACTGCTGTAAGAGGTCAGAGCCACCCCTGAGTAAAAGTACGCTAAGCATCCTTTCCTAGGCTACTGCCCTAACTACTGTGCTATATGCTGGCACAGGTGCTTCTCTGAATACTTTGGACAATGAAAAGCCAAATCTATGACCCATCTATAACTCAAAGGTGAATGGATACATACACTATATCGCCAAAAGTATTCGCTTAGCCATCTGGAAAAGAATGGGTCACTCTCAAGAGCTCAGTGAATTCCAGTAAATATTCCACAGTCAACTGTCAGTGGGATTATAGAAAAGTAGAAGCGATTAGGAATGACAGCAAGTCAGCCACGCAAAATGACAGAGCAGGGTCAGTGGATGCTGAGGCACATAGTGCGCAGAGGTCACCATCTTTCTGCAGAGTCATTCACTACAGACCTCCAAACTTCATGTAGCCTTCAGATTTGCTCAGGACCTTCATGGAATGGGTTTCCATAGACGAGCAGCTGCATCCAAGCCTTACATCACCAAATGCAATGGAAAGCGTCGAATGGAGTGGTGTAAAGCGCCGCCACTGGACTCTAGAGCAGTGAAGACATGTTCTCTGTAGTGACCAATCACACCTTACAATGAAAGAGTCTGGGTTTGGCGGTTGCCAGGAGAACAGTACTTGTCTGTCTGCACTGTGCCAAGTGTAAAGCCTGGTGTAGGGGCACTGCAGTGTGGGTTGTTTTTTAGGAGTTGGGCCTTCCCAGAAGAGCTGAAGCTGTTATAGCTGCCAAGTACTGGCTGATTTCATATTAAGCCCTATAGATTAAGAATGGGATGTCACTCAAGTTGATATGTGTGTGAAGGCAGACGAGTGAATACTTTTGGCAATACAGCGTAAGTTAAGTATTAGCCTAGCAAAGTTGGGTAACGTGAAGCCATGCCTTACTAAACAAAATATAACATAACATCATTATGCAAATCTGAGCAACACAGGCCTCTATTCATAAACATGCAGGTTTAAAATGCAATCTGGACTGCAATCTGTTCACCGAGATCATGCACGGCGTTTCAGCCATCATCCCTCGCCTAGTTGAGCAGCACTCCAAGCATGGGTTCAACATCCATGTTCTAAAAACATACACCAGACAGTATTTTGACAAGCTAGCTTATGCAAAGCGTAACCCAAATGCAGCGCCAACCTCGGAAAGTGATTGTCAACAAATTGTACATGATGTGCTGACACGTATCCATCAGTGTCTCTGAGTTTGTGCTCATTTCTAACACGGCCCTCAATAGACAGGCTCTGGAGGCATAAGCGCTGTTTGGCGGTAAGGCATCATTTCGGAGCCGCGCCATTGTCAGTGCCTTGCCCTGCGGGGTGGAACAATAATGGCAGTGGAGCAGTGAACAATGCAGTGCCAATAGAGGCGGGAGACTACAGGCCTGCTGAGGAGATTAGGCTTTATGAAGGTGACTCTACCAGCCTGCTCACTGCGAGCAGCCCTGCCCGCCTGCCTGCCTGCCATATAACTTACCTGTCAGCCAGGCTGAGCCAAATAAGGAAATATGACATTTCGCTGTGTGGCCGTGATGAATCAGGCTCGTAGTGACTTATTTCATACAGATAGCTTTGGTCAGGCCCAACTGCTCACGATTGAAAAATAACACACAGCAAGCTTCTGAGCTGGCATTTTCCCTGTCACTGTTTGATCTGTCAATCTGTCAAGTAAACAGAAGGGCACTGGAGGGCTGAGAGGAAGACAGACAGAGAGTGAGAGAGAGAGAACGAGAAAGAGCAGCAATGATTTCACCCAGATGGAATTCAGCACCACATATGCGGTACAGGGTCTCACAGAGGAGAGACGTATAATTAAAGTCATTTCTTAACGTTTCTGTGCATTGTCACAGCAGAGTGTTATTCAACAGATGGTGACTTACGAAGATAGACGTGACTGCTGTTTGCGTGCAGCTTTCTAGCTTTGCAGATGGAGGACAGAAGCTGGAGGATAGAGAAGTATCGTTCCACATTAAAACCACCTCCTTGTATTTACACTCACTCTCCATTTTATCAGCTCCACTTGCTATACAGGAACACCCTGTAGTTCTACAATTAGAGACTATTCGTGCTTTCTAATCCTGCTTTTACCCTGTTCTTCACAGTTCAGGACCACCACAGAGCAGGCATTATATGGGTGGCGGATCATTCTCAGCACCGCAGTGACCCTGACGTGGTGGTGGTGTGTTAGTGTGTGTTGCGCTGGTGTGAGTGGATCAGACACAGCAGTGCTGCTGGAGTGTTTAAACCCTGTGTCCACTCACTGTCCACTCTATTAGACACTCCTATCTTGCTGGTCCACCATGTAGATGTACAGTCAAAGACGATAGCTCATCTCCTGCTGCACAGTGCAGTGTTGGTCATTCTCTAGTCCTTCGTCAGTGGTCACAGGACGCTGCCCCCAGTACCCTGCCCCCAGGGTGCTGCCCTCAGACCGCTGTTAGCTGGATAGTTTTGGTTGGTGGACAATGCTTAGTCCAGCAGCGACATTGAGGTGCTTAAACCCTCCAGCAGCACTGCGGTGTCTGATCCACTCATACTAGCACAGCACACACTACCATACTATACACACCACAACCATGTCAGTGTCACTACAGTGCTGAAAATTATCCAGCACCCTGTGGTGGTCCTGACCATTGAAGAACATGGTAACAAAGTAAACAGACAAACAGATGGACTGCAGACTGTAATTGTAGAGCCACAAAGTGCTCACAATCGCAAGACAATGTAGGTACAAGGCGGTGTTCTTAATCCATCCAAAAAATGCTCCAGTAATAAAACCTGCTTTTGGTACAGGTCTAGACTCACAGGACAGTTTTGAGGTTATTTGCATCCCATTTTCAAGTAAATCTATAACAAAACAATTCAGCAGAATGCAGCTTTAGTGCATTCCCCAGAGGGCATCTGAACACATAGCATACATTCCTCCTTCTCTGATTCACTTCCAAGTGTGACTCATTTGCATCAAACTGATATCTATGCTTAACCTCCCTGCAATGTCCTCAAACTTTGCCGCATTCCTCCTATGCTGCTTGCAAATAACCTTTTGTTTAAACCTTCCTTTAGCAGAGACATTCTCTGAAAGCTTTCACTGTTCCATTGTCACGTACATCTGTCCATGATTATACAGTGTAAAGCGTGGAACGAATATAGAAAAGGCTTTACAAAGGCTCGAAACATCCATATCTGTGGCCAATATATGGAGGATTTGATATTTTGTGTGGAGGCAGTTCAATCAGCTTGCTTATGTGAGCTCTCATAAAATATGTGACGCTTGTTTTCTTGTAGGGAACAAATTAGACTAACGTTTCGAGTTGGCATCTTTTTCAGAATCTGTCAGTCCAATTTTTTCCTGCTATCAATTGTGAAGAGCACATCTTGTGAGTGTTCCAGTGTCTTAGGTAGTATCATCAGTTAAAAATACACTTCCATCAAAGAAGCTTTTCACTGCTGTAAGGTTTCCCGGGAAGTCAAATGTCAAATAAATATCAGTCTTTCTTTGGAGCGAAAGCTGCAAAGAAATTTTGTTGGATTTCACAACAAAGACACTTAAAAATCGATGACTGCCAAACTCAACAAACTTTAACCACTTGCAAGTTTTCATGGTGAGCAGCTCTGACAGTTGTCAGCTTGACTGGCCATGACCATTGCCTTTCTCAGTAGTCTAATATATCTGATTCGGTGCCAGCAAAACTGAATCGTGTGCCACACGATGGTTCACATTGCACGTGTTGGGTTCTCGTTCATATATACATCCACCACATAGCAAACGAAAGCATGGCACTCTGGAGAATACATGTCCTGCATTTTTTGGCTGCATTAAAAACCATATCTAAAAGAAATGCATTTGGTATATATATTTTTCCACTTCAACTAAAAGTTTAAAAGTTTAAATCATGTGAAAGATTAACAGTTATTTATCCTGTCTCGCAAACTTCTGTATCACCTTGACTGCAGAGTTTACCAGTAAATATGATTTTATCAGCCGTTCAAGTGCTATTTGAAAGTGGGACAATTGATATTTTCGTTTCAGAAAGCACATGACACAGCAGTAGTTGTACAGCTGACATTTGTCATCTAACGAAAGCTTAGGCATTAAGCTTAATCTAAGCTTAATGTCAATTCAGCTTGACCACTCAATGGGTGGATGAAGATTTCCAGCTACACAGTATCTTAGTGTGAGAAACTAAAGGTACCTTGTTACAGGCTGTTCTTCTTTTCCTTTCACCAAATACAGCTGTGTTCATTTAGAAAAGTAGAAACATTGCACTTGATTTGCGGTTGTTTGTCCTATAATCTTTTTTATTCTGACGTAAGAATTTTTCATTATAGAGAAGTTCCATGTTTGTGTATGCTGTCCAATGTAGCTCTTAAAAAGAATGGGCTGGTAATCTGTGCTTCCTTCACTGGAATCACTATTTAAATAGATTCTAGTTTCTGTTTAATCAGCAGAGATGATAATCATTTTGGGACTTACAAATTAGTTGTTGTTTGAAGCCCCTAAAGTTCATAAAGAATCTCTACCTAGACATTATTGTTCGTTAACTCTCAGGATCAGATGCGCATTCATGAGCCGATGCAGTGCAAGACACGATATGGCTCAGCTGCAATAAGTATGTGCCGTAATAGAATAAGACCCTGTAGAATGCTTTAGTAGGAAAGAACTGCATCCATTAACACTGCCACTAAACTTCCATTGTCTTTTTGGTCTTGGGTTTGTTGACGGCTCCCTCATTCCACTGCGGCTTTTAATCCCTGCATCCCAGGAGTGCACAGTTATTAGGCGGTCCCATGTGCAGAAGTAAATCGAGCGTTAATTTCAAACGCATTGTGAGGGAAAATTGCGGTTGCATCAGAAGCACCTTTTTTCAAATGCAGCACTGAAAAAGAAAGTCCACTAAAAACGGAAATGGCAAAAGAAATCGGAATCGGCCGAAAAACTTACCTTCAGGACATTCCTATCTGGAATCACCATTAAAAGGGATTCCTGTTCAAGTTTACTCACCAGTGATACCTTACTTCCTATTATTCTTATATCTTTCTCAGAAACTAATCATATTTAGACTTACCTACTTTCAGCATGATGACGACTGTGAAATGTATGTCTGTACGACTGTATGACTTCAGAAGGTGAGACTTAGGAAGTCTGAGAACTTGGATCTGGATGTCTTCTCTTTTGTGATAAAAAGCTGGATGGGCAGAGTTGGAACTGAGAGAGAACTGACAGTGCAGTTACACTAACCTGGCATGGCAATGGATGTGAACGCATCCTCCTTCCTTAGTTGGCTGTATGTGGGAGTTTTGAGGGCAATCCCTGTGATTTCCTATTGAAATGTAGTCTTGGTACAAGTCAATATTTGAAATAATCAGTAAGTATGCTAACCACTATACTGAATTCTGAGCTTGCCTAAACATATATGATCTATTTGAACCCAAGGCAGTCACCACTAAGACATCTGGTGAGGTTTGGGTTTATGTTATGATACTTTGGATAGTTTGGCTAGAATCAAAATGGATTGTTAAATAATTAATTTTAATAAGATAAACCTAATTAGGGTACACTTCACTCATTGCAAAATGATGTTAGTCCAAGTCTAATATTTTAAACCAATCCAATATAATGGTCCACTATCAAATCATAATTTTCTAAAACACTGATAGGGTTAAACTTGGGCAAATTAGAATTTAGTTCATGGATTACTACTTGTAGTCAGCATCCATCATTTTCAGTTTATTAATCTCCAGTCAGTTGTTTTCCCACTTACGTTTTTACATTTCGAAGGTAAAACAGACCAAATAAATGAGTCCCCGTTGTTCCATCTCACACACGAACATATGAAAAATGAAATGAATGCACACAACACAAATCATGCAAACACCACCTGACTGGGCAGACACATCATTAGGCATATTTATTTGCATCACTCCTATTTATTTACATCACACTGCATCCCCAAATCTGGGGCAAAGGACTTACCATGCGCGGTGTGACCACATCTGATGAAACCAACAATTCTTATGAGCAGGGGTGACATGTAGATGCAGAGAAATGATGTTTCAGACATGGTCCTAAACCCAAACTTCAGCTATTTACTCCTTTTTACATAATTCAACAGACATAATTCCAAAATATATCGTCTCTGTCCAAAGAAAAACAAATATATAACTTATACATATAACTTTAATGTAAGTCAATGAAACCAGACATCTATCCAAACAGTTTTGGGCCATTTCTTTTGGTCCATTCATCATGAGATTTTCACTCACTGTAAACAGCAGCTGATGTGTTCAAATGATGCAGAAAACTAAAAAAGGACAAAAGTGGAGATACATGTTTTTCACTGGACAGCGGCAATATTTTTCCTTGTCTTAAGCTGCTAAGGATGGTAAACAACTGTGTACAGACATCAAGTGTGTTTGAATAGCGTAGCTCTTTAAACATTCAGTACAACCTGAATGCACCTGTCGTGTTAACTAGAATGACTAAACACTTTTTGATATTGTGTAAATGTTGTATTAGTGCAGTAGAGCTGGCAGCACTGACTTGGCATTTACTGTTGTGGCACAGATTACTGGAAGCTATGAGTTTCTTGAATCGAGTCCAGATTTTCCCATTCCAGCACCGTTTGCTTTGTTTTTCTCTGAATTCACCTGGCCATTTCTGTTTCCTGGGTAACTGATTAGCTTAATTACTTTTCGTCTCTTATTTGCAGAGCCGCCTGGCTGTTAGTCAAGATACCTGCAATTTTCCAAATGTGAAGTTTTGTGTTTGTGAATGTGACAGAAAACACAAAGTAATTAAGATAAAGATTATGCTTTTGGTATAATGATAAAGATATAGTACTGTGCAAAAGTAAAAGACCACCCTTTATTTATCTTACACTAGAATCTGACAATTACAACACAATATATAATATATATTTTTATGCATATATATATTATATATATTGTGTTGTAATTGTCAGATTCTAGTGGAAGATAAATAAAGGATGGTTTTTACATAATTTTCTAAAACACTGATAGGGTTAAACTTGGGCAAATTAGAATTTAGTTCATGGATTACTCCTTGTAGTCAGCATCCATCATTTTCAGTTTATTAATCTCCAGTCAGCTGTTTTCCCCTTACAGTTTACATTTTAAAGGTAAAACAGACCAAATAAATGAGCTGCCTTAACTGCAATACTTATTTTCCACCATAATTTACACATACATTCTTTAAAAATCCTACAATGTGATTTCCTGTAATTTTTTTTCATCATTTTGTCTCTCATAGTTGAAGTGTACCTATGATGAAAATTACAGACCTCTCTTATCTTTCTAAAAGGTGAACTTGCACAATCGGTGGCTGACTAAATACTTTTTTGCCCCACTGTAGAAGTAGTGGAAGTGAGATGTTTAAACCAAAACTGCCTTAAACTTGGACAGCAACAGTAAGCTTCAGCTGTGATCCCAACTCGGCCAAGTAAGAAGCAATACAAGAGCAAGAGCTGAATCAGGCTATCAGAGGTTCATATTTGCCAAAGCAGCAAGTCTTTGACAGCAGTGTCAAAAAAGCTGTGTGCAAGCTCCGCCAAGCCCTGCTTCATTACTCTGAGTGGCTTTCTCAGTTTGAGCTTCATTCCATCAAGCTTTATAAATGCCCTCACCATTCAGACATATCACATAGTATCCCCAAACTGGCCTCAAAATAAGTATAATTGGACAAAGGCACATTTTGAACAGTGATGGTTTTGAATAAGACATAGATAAGTCTCTAGTAACCTAGAAAACCAGATGCGCTAGTTTTCCTCTGGTGAAAACGATAAACATGTGAAGTATAGACAGTTTACGATTCAGTCTACTGACTGATGCTAACTAACGAGAGAACATAGAATCGATTCAATCAGTCAAATGAGCACAACAAAATCGATCTCCTCCTGCTTGCAAAATGAACCGAAAATGAGTGTTTTCACGTGCGTTAATCACACTTGAAGCTCCTGCTGACTTCCTTTGTCAAGAGAAGGAGCAATTGTTTGAGCAATGTAACAACACTCCCCTCACAGGTAGCACTTAATTATCACGCCAACTGGATAACAGCTTTGCCTCAGAGGCGATGACGAGCTGGATTAATGACACATGAAAAGCAATCTCCAGACCCCAGTGCATCCAGCCCACAAGGGCATGCTCAGCCACAACCCCTAATAACTATCCCAGAGCACTGAGGAACCATGTGGCTCAGCCGAGCCCCGACGGCTGTAAATCCCTCACATTAAACTTCTGCATCTTCACCCTGGTAAGTGGGGAACTTTCTGGAGCTCTGTTGAGGATGAGGATGAATAGACACTTATTTTGAGTTTCAATATACTAAGAAGATCCAGAGATCAAAAAAATTATTCCATGTTTCATTTTATGTGGTAAAAATGCCAAACTGTAACTAAAGAAGCCTCAAAAATCACAATTTCTTTTCTTAGCAAGACCAGAAAAAAATTACTCAGTCAAGTCTCGCCTACCTTACTCTGAATAAAAATAAAAATGTCTATTTTTTTATGGACAGAGGTTTAGCCAATTAAAGACCCTCGGAAGATAACAAAGAGCGTATTGCTGATTTAATTTCATAAGTGGATTCACTGTTTTGGACAGTTTTACTGTTACACTCTTATCCATTTCCACTGACCATTAAGATGACCTTCCTTTTAGGTCTGCATATTGAAAATGTCAACGGAGGTTCATATCTGTACAACTCAACAAACAAGGAAACAGAACTGGATGATGATGATGGATGGATGCTGGATTATACAATATAGGCATAACTGGTAAAGATACACAATGATTGCCTATATGGCTCAACAGCACTGCCAAGGCCACGTCATGATATACTGTAAACTTTCAGAAGAAGGAAAACATGACATAAAGGCAGTGAAATGTGTTTTCATTACGACCACATCCACATAATCATAGAGAGAATGAAGTGAAGCTGTGAAGACATTTCATAACTCTGAATGAAGGTAAACAGACAGACTGCAATCTGATCTGAGCCCACACAGACATAGACCCAGACAGTAATTGCAGTGCTTTCTGTGTTGAGTATAATGAATAAAATATGATGCAGGGGTATTATTGTGCCAGGAGCATGTCATCACTCACTCCATAAGAGTAATAATGGTCCATTACTGCTGCTGCAGGTCGCTCATTACTCTGATTGTCTGGGAAATGAGAAGCTTGTAGATCTACTTGTGTCCTGATTGTTGGGGTGAGCCAGGGCCAGCACTGAGCAACAAAAAAAAAAACGTTGGGGCTTCAGTAGGAACCCACACTGTTAAGCACACAAACTGAGATTATTCTGGGAGTTGATCTTGCGGTTATTACAGGTGAGAGAAGGTTTCTGTCCGAGAGACAATCTGCTCTGAGATGAAGTAATAAAAATATGGGTAACGAGGTTGGCTCTGGCACAGCTGAAGTAATGCTGCTGAAAAGCAAAATGTGCGTACTATGTAGCACTGCAAATGTCTGAAATACACTTATATAGGAGGACGATTTTGATACATCCTGATTACTATGCCATAAAAAAGACATTGCCAGATGCACTGAGGTAGAAGGGAGCCTATGACAAGTCCATTTAAACAATAGATGAAAGATCAAGTGTGAAAAAAACTGCAGTTCTTCCTCAATCCTCTTAAAATGACTTCACTTCTAAGTGCAAAAAAACTGAAACTGTTCATACTAGCTGCAAAGCACCATCTGAATATCTGCAAGCCATAAGTTAAAAAAGCAATTAGAGTCAGCCTTGGATGCTGAACGGGTAAACACGAAAGGATCACTCGTACTTCCTTAAGTCTACCAACCTTTGTGCATTTGCTGTAGTTAATTATGGCTTGGTTTGGCAGCTTGTTCATTTGTAGCTGCCCAGAAAATACATTTGGTCATAATACCAGGGGACCTGGCAGATTTAATTAGTGCTAAAAGAGCGTGCCAGGGTGCATGGCCCCAGAGACTGGAAAAGCTATGAGGGAAATGGAGTAGATGCAAAGAATAACTGCCCTGTCTGCATATCAGGGTTTTTGAGACAGTAGGTTATTTTTTCTTGGGTATTTTCATTAATTTAGCTTCAATCCTCTACTATTATATGGCTACAAGAGCATAGAGGAATAGTTTTGCCAGTCTGGAAATTTTTTACCTGTCTCCCACCAGGGCGATATTATTAGCCAAATATAATATGACACATGAGAGAAGCAAAGTAAACACCATTTTAACTTTAACATTTTAACTAATAGCATTAAGGAGACATGAGATATGAGTGCATCCTCCACCCACACATTCTGTCATTACAAAATGAGAAGCTAGCTCAACTTAAAATGATACGGTAACTGATTTTCTTTTCGTTAGCTCAACTTTAGGACACCAGAGTTCTTCTTCCCAATGTAGTCCAAAGTTCTCCTAATGCACATTAACACTATAGAATACAGAAGAGTTCCAGAGTTAGGAGAGCTACTAAAAACCTCTGAGACCAGTTCCTCTGTAATTTTATGTTGAACTGACTATGACTGAGCATTAAAAGTTAGCAGAGTTTGTGAAAGCTAATCACACAACACTGACAATAAGCTACCAAACAGTAGCTTTTTACAAAACTTGAGGAAAACACAGCCGAGCAGTAAAGCAAAAAGGAGCCATTCCCCAAATGTGCAGACGCTAAATTACTGGCAGAGTAATGAGGGCTTTTCTAGTCTTGCCAAAGTCATTCAAACTGCCCTCTCAGTGTCATGCACAAGTACGGACTAGGAAAGACACAAACGTGAAGAGAAACAGATGACAGTGGTGCTAACAACACTTGACAATAAGTCTGTGCCTGTGGCACTATTTGTTCTGTGATAAAGTATTTGTCAGATCATAATTCAAGTTTGTGAGATTGCAGTATACCTGTTGCCTACTTTTGACTTTGCTGTGACCATTTTTAATCTGCAACCGTTTAATCATTTTTACTTGTTATTTGAGTCTGAAAATATAACTGAGAAGAGTTTACGGCATATACGCCTTTGGCCAAGAAACTGTACGGCTGCACTTATTTCAGAAGAGTTTGGTGCAATGTTATGGCTCTAAACCAAACTAATATCATAATATATTTGGTGTTTTTGCCACGTCATCTTATCTCTGCCTTAATCAGAATCAGTCAGTCGTGATGAAAGCCAATTATCCATTTGTAGCAACTACCTTGTTTTCTACTGAAAATTCTTCTTATAAATAAATAAATTTCATTTATTTTTTATTTTAAATAGTAGAATTTGAATCTTGGCCCAAACATCAGTAAATATTAACGCATTATCAATGACGTAAGATGCTGATACCTATGACACATTGGTACATCAATAACCATTAAATTATCAGCAAGGCAGCAGTAACCTGATTTTCAAATCCCTGTACAGAAAAAGACACACCCATTTATACTTATATAAATGTATATATATATTGAAAACGTACCCTGGGTAAAATTATATATTAACATTTATATTTTATTGTTTGTTTCCAATGTTAAACTCAGCAAATAAATAGTGCACTACTGTAGATTTTTATTTTTACCCTATTTGTAGACTTTTTTAAATCTGATAATTCAGCATGCAGAATGGGTTTATCATGTCTATTCAGAGTACATTATATATCTGATTATAGCTTTACAATTACAGACTATTTCTGTTTCCAATAAAATAAAACTTATCCACATATTGATGCTCATCCTATGTATAATTATTATAGAAGACTATTTGCAGTTATGCCCCAGCATGAAAAATGAAATATTAAAAGGATTTCAATATGCTACAGGATACTACACACTGTGAAGCACATTCTTCTTTCTGTAGATTAGATTGAATCACTTCTGTTATGTTTGAAAGCAACTAACTGGCGGTAGTACCAGCAGCAAATAAGAGACAATGTGTGGGTTAATGTGGCATACAGTAAATTACTGAACACAGCATTTACATACAATTTTCTCATTACTCATTTACTCAGTAGATTACTTCATGGCTAAAGAAATTACAGGTGATTCCACATTTTGACTAATCAAGAGATCTTCTTTAGTTAAGTTTTTCCTTGTGCTTGTGGCAACCAGCCCTGGCAGTGGTAAATCATGTATCTCTCTTTCACTCTCATATTAACATGCGGCTCTCCAGAGCCCCAGTAGAAGAGACAGCTTAGAGAGGTGGAGGCTTTCTCCCATAAGCCCAGCAGAGAACAGCGAAGTGCTTTCCATCTCTCTCTATCTCTCTCTCGTCCTCCGCCATAGGAGTGCCTGCTGATCTGCTCTGACGTGTCTGACCTTTCGGGCTCTTGCTTCTTGCTCTGGCTGCTGTGAAAAGGCCAAGACAGACCACGCTGCCTCTTCTTCCTTCAACGGCACCTTACAGCACAGACAGCCACTCACACCACAGCCGTATGCGCTCAGGTTAAAAACAAAAAAAGGTTCAATCCCAGGATGTGCCAGTTTATCCAAGAACACTGCACAACACCAACGCCATCCTTCACTGAAATCACATACAGCCAACAGAATGCACCATACTCATACAAATATGTGTGAAAGTACAAAAGATTGAGGGATGAAACACTCGTTTTGGAGGAGACTCATCCATAAACATAAAGACACAGTGGGCTAATCAGTCACGCCCAGTTATGGAGGAAGGGAATCGGGATGAAAATTTCATAAAGTCACCATTTAACATGTGTTTGGAGAGGCACAAGCCATGCATATTGTCAAAGGTGGTTTCAGCCGGGTCTTATGATCTTTGAAAACAGTGGTAACACACGCTGTGAGACCCAAAAGGAGGAACAGGTAAGAATGGAGGGAGAGAGAGAAATTAATGTTGCAGTTGGCAAAGAAGCCTGTCGCACACATTGCCCACGTTTGCTCCCAGAGAAGCAGCGTCTTGGCACCGCAAGATGAATCATATGTCCGTGGCCTTGCGGTCTGGGGCCCAGGTCAATTTTTTATCCTCAAATAGGGAATTTCTCCGCCTGGAATGAACCTTGGCGACATGCCGTGCTGTCTTCAGCTGCTTGTTGTACTTCACAACTTCAATTCATAACAGATCCGAAAACAATTATTTTCCTTGACAATTTGTAAGATGTCAGTTTAGGTTTCTGCTGGGAGGCTAATTAAACCAGCATTTGTTTGGGAGCACATAGACAGAAGCCAACAACAGAAGAAGAGTGAGCACTTTTTAAGGAAAATGGACTTGGATTTATTCAAGCCTGTAAAAATATGTTTGACACCTACACATGTAAACAACAAATCATATGCCTTATGTATTTTTTAAAGCATTACTGCTGCTTTTGGTGGACACATACGTACAATATGGACAATTAAATAATAGTTAAAAGCATTGAATAAGATCTCTCCACATATTGATGCTCATCCTATGTACTGTATAATTATTATAGAGGCCTATTTTAGCAGAGAGTACAAAGCGCAGCTACACTATATAGTATATATAAATATATAAATATAAATACATTACAGAAATGTGCAGATAAACATTATAGACAACAGCACTGGATCGTATCTATACGGCTAAATAACTTTTGGCTACATGGTATGAGATGGAATACGATGGCTAGTATTGTTTACTGAGGAGAATACTGTTGCTTAGCATTTGTCTGTATAAGCCAGTAGCCAAGACCCCTGTTGTATTTTTTTGCGAGTGGGGGAGTATTATTATTGTTATTATTATTATTATTATTATTATTATGTTATCACTCTTTAAGGGAACATGCTTTTGATATATTTCATGTACATATTTGTGGGTACTGATGCAGATATATAAACATTTATAAAATGTTCAAACTGGGTCTTGATTAGCATTACAGAACAATGCCACACATATTTGCATGGGGTTACAAATGCAGTAAAATTAATTAAATGCAAATATTTCTGCATAATAGCCTAGCGTCACATAAGCTGTCTGGAGTACAAGAAAGACTGAATTAAAACATCTGTCCGATGCAAATATCTGATGATACTGAGAGGATTTAGATATCACCATGCATCCTTTACAGCAAGCCTAGATAAGTACATTTTTACCTCTCTCAAAAACAGTTGGCACAATGATAAACAGAATATCATGAGGAAATTTGTATTGAGAAATGTCATAATCTTTGCACTATTAAATCTTTGACTATTAAATGTTCCCACTTGCCTTTGATAATATTTTATACTACCTTACACTCTTTGAAGGGCCTTACAATGTATGTTTATTTTGCAAGGTCCTTACAATGACAGTCCACAAAAAAAATCTAATTAGGAGGCACAGCAAATAAAGCAACTTATTTGTCATTAACCCCCCATCAAACACAGCCGGAAAACCAAATGCTATTGTTCATCACCTGGGATTTCTCAGGAAAATGTCTTTATGGCTGTGAAATATTGCTGGAGATCTCATTAGTATTCATACTGTTTGTTGTGTCCCTACACAATTTCAAACATTACAACATGTTTGTTTTTGTATTTAAATGAGTGTCATATCTAATACTAGAAAATAATAAGAAAAAAAGGCAGAAAATAGAGGGAAAATGAATGAAATTGAAGGAAGGAAAATGACTTAGTCGCCACATTAAGCTAATAACAGCATTTCTTTTATAAGAATATTCTGACTAACGTTATAACATCATGCATCAACATTTGCACTAGCCATTTAATCTAATTTTCCATCACTTCGCCAGAACATGTAACCACAAATGTATTGCCATGTGCCATTATTAGTACCATGTGAGCTGTAGATAGACATATAAGTAAACCGTAAGCATGTTTACCAAACTTTGACGTAGTAAGTAAACACTTGCTCATAAACTTGCGACTAATAAATGTATGTACATGCACCAATTCAGCCTACAGCAGTGTAGCCCCACCCATTCACACTGAAGTCATAAGGAGTGTCCATCAGGACTGCTTTTGAGAAAGACACACAATACAGGACAGTAAACATAAATCATGAATGTTTTGTATGTAAACTCACACAAACATTATCAATCAACAAAAAAGTGTAAGAAAACTTGAAAAAAATAAAGCACAAGATCCAGAATATGGGTTCTGAATCATTTGACAAACTAAAAGACACCACTGGAAATTATTTCTGCACCATAATGCTTTTATAAAATATGTAACATCTCTCAAAATGAAATGGGAGCTTTGTGAATGTGTTGGGGAAGTGCTAAAAAGACTTAGGCCAGACTAATGAGAAAGCCGTTATAATTCTTCATTACATGAATGCTTTTAGGTCAGAACCAGATGTTTTTCTTTGCACACCTATAAAAGTAAAAGTCTGCACATTCGGTACACATTAAACCCCCATTATACCAGTAAACAACTAAAATAACCTTTTAATAGCTCACGTATGCACACTGGCACTGTCAAAATTATAGATGGGAATACTCAAGTCTGCTCCACAGCTCAGCTTGGCTTTATGATGCCTCATTTAAAGTTCATTACTACACACCCTCTCCATCATCCAAACGGTGGAAACGTAGCGTCTTGGTGAGGGGAAATTTACTACAGAATGAACTGCACATAAAAATTAATGTATCCATTTAACACTCTGGGTATGTTTGCCAGTCGATTCGAGTGAAACTTTTGACTTTTTACTTTGCCTTAACCATCAAGTCTAGAAATAATACGCTGAGGTCTGTAATGGGTTGTGTGATGAGAGATACAGCCAGCTACTTGCACCGTGTTATTTTAGTTAGGCTCTGAAGATAACAACTCTCCTCCAAACAAAGCGTAGAATCACTTCTATCAGGAACGTAAAGTGACAGAGAGCTTGCTCTGCTTTAGAAGGAGTTGTGTCTACATCTCTTTGTAAACAGATGTATGTGCACGTAAAAACCAGCAAACGGAAAGTAAACAAAATATTCCGGGTCCAATTAGGAGTATCTGGCAAGAGAAAAAGAACAACTTGGCTATTTATATCAGTTAATGTCAGCCAGGCCGCGGATTAGGCTATGACTCACCTCTTGAATTTCTCAACTTTCACAGGCATATCTACTCCCGTTCTAGATCCTCTTCAGACCATTTTGTGGGAACAACTGCTGGGCACTGAGAGTGGTTGGCTGGCACTGCTGCACAAGCCATTTCATTTAATTAAGCCCACAGAGTCTGTATCCCTTTTAATTCAGATCAGTCCCCGTTAGCAAAGCAGAAAAGCTATCGGGCAATGGCAAAGTTTAGCCTGACCCATATGCCCACACTTCTGCACTTGGGTTTAGAACTGAACTTCGCCATTGCCATTCTGTCACTAACTGCACAGTGGGTCAAGTATCTTCAAGTAAATGCTGATTTTTTAGCTTTTATTTTGTAATAACATGGTTCAAGTGGATAAAGAAGGCACCCAGAAAGAAACTGCATCTTGAGTTCTTGAGGTAAAAAAGAATCAGGTACTCCTGTGAAACTGTAATAGAACTTCTCAGTGAAGCTCTTTAAGATAGAAGGTCTTTTTTCCTAACACATACTTGAGTATAAACAAAAAAACAGTATAAATAAATCACACTATTTCCCTAACGTTATAACTTTATTATGTTTTATAAGGGTATTTATTAATAATAAAGAGTTAAATAGGATGTTATAAGCAGGTCATTCAGAGTGGTTTGATGTGAAATGCTCCGTTCTAGAGAAACTTACAGAGTCTGTATTCTGACGAGTTTAATGCCTCTACAGTCTCCCTCAAAGGAAATCATTACGTCAAATGTTTAGGAAGACATGGCCGGATGCCTTTTTTTGTGATAGGGATTTTACCCCAGAATGTGTTTTGGTGATTTGTTCATGTCATGGAGATACAGCAAGGGTGTTGTAGGATTTTAGTAAATAAAATGGCTACATTTGTGACGCAGATATCATTACCCCATCGTCATCAACATCAAAATAAAGGAATCTAAGTTACTGAGCTTTCAATACAGTGAACCATTTAACATCAGACCAATCTGAATCTCACCTGTTTACATATCACAGCAAAAAAATCTACTCTAATTACATGTTGCTGTGAAATAAATTGAATGATGGCATATAGTCAAATAAAGTTCAGGGAGTATAAACAGATGTACATACAGTCTCACCTCGAATTGAATCATTTTTTTTGTAATTAAAATAAAGAGATTTCTTTGTATTACATGTCTGAAGGGAAACACCACCATTTTTTCACATTTCTTTATTATAGTTAATCTAATAGTTTAACATATTACCATCATTCAGAGCAGTTTGATGTGAAATGTGGTGGTTTAGAGACACTTACCAACTCAGATTTGCTTACAGTGGTGGTGATGGTGGTGAAAGCCCCTCTCTCCGATAGTTATAGCATGAAATGGTTCTGAATATCCTGGTTGATGTCTGGGGCAGTGTGATAAAGTTTTGATCTAAAACCGTTAAATTTTTCTGACTACCTATTATTTTAGCAGCATCAGCATATACAAATTCAGACGGCTTATGTAGGCTGGTGGGTGTGAACAGTAAATAAAATGGCTTTATTTGCACTGTATACATCAAGACCCCCCATCACCACCACTGAATCTATGCAAATGAATGACTTCAGTCTGAATTATGGTCGTTCAAAATGAGTTACTCCACTCTGGATGATCTTGTTTATATCCATTATGTAGAAATTTTAAAAAGTCGGTGGAATTGCCCTTTAAATACGGGTCAGCTGTGAATGTCAGGAGTTGCTGCCAACTCATAAACCAACCCTATATGACAGACAGTGACTGACAGTGGCGTGGCTTTACCTTTTGCGCTTTGGCGCCTGCTGCTTCTTCTCCATGATGACGGGCACACAGTTGGTCAGCTCAGTCCAGTCGGCGTGCAGCCCGCAGCTCCAGCCCGTGGAGAACCTGGAGAAGAGCCACGACTCGTCTCTGCCCGGCCGGTGGCAGTTGCACTTCTTCTGCCCCGGCTTGCAGTCGCACGGCCGCTCCAGCCGGATATTCCTGACCAGGTGCCGGCCAAAGGTGGTGCCGCCGGTCTTCTGGATGTGCAAGAACACGATCACGTCGTCTCCTCGGATGTCAAAATCCACGTGGCGCGCCAGGTCTCGCTCGGTGAAGTTGAATTTGGAGGCGGTGAGCCTGGCTGGGCTTTCATCTTCCTCCTCCACCTCGGGCTCCCGGTAGAGGTCGTCCAGAGCCGCGGGGAAGCCGGTGGAGAGGGGACCGGCGCCCCTCAGCCTGTCCCCGTTCCCAAAGTGGCACGACTGGCTGCCGGCCGGGCAGATGTACTGATAGCCTATCATGACGAAGAGAAGCACCAATACTGGAATGAGGAGCAGCTTGTTGGGTTTATCGTTCATTCTAACCAGAGGAGACTGTTCGTGCCTTAATGTGAATCATTATCCCCTCACCAGCTCTTCCCCCAAATGTATCCTCGCATCGCTGGGATGGAAACACATTGTGAAACGGCTTTCTATCCTTTATAAAAGCTAAGTTAGCCAGCTAGCTAACGAGCCCCACCGTCTGTCTCCATCGTTGTTTCAGTTTAACGGCAGCCGGCAAAGTTTTAAAGCGTGTGTTAAGCTACCTAATAACCCGTCACAATCCGTCAGGTGAAGCGCAGTTCACTGACAAAACGCTGCATTCAGGCCGTAAAGGACGCGGACTTTACTGCTTCTTATCGCGGACGAACTCAAAAAAACCGACAGCGAAAAATAACGGTCGCATGTTTTAAATCGCCTCGGCGCCTTTCATCCCCCGCCCCGCGTGCTCCACTCTGAGCGCGCGCATGATTCCAGCCGTTATTGTTTCTTATTTATTTATTTATAAGCCCCGCCCGTGTTCTCAACGCAGACCTAGCGGATTGGCTAGCAGTTTAAATATGCAAGAAGTTCGGCCAATCGGACACTAGAGTGGCATAAACCCCGCCCTCGCGGCGCAATGATTGGCTAGGAGTTCACACGCACAACCAGTCGCTCTTTTTTTATCAGAACAAAGATCTAGATTTTTTTTTGCGCTATCGCGTTCTGGAATCTAGAACATAAATGTGGAATCTAGACCTAGAATTTACCTGAATCTTTATTTAATCTAATGAAACTAATGAATCGCGGCGCAAGTGGGCGGGGTTTGTCGGAAAACGGGTGGAAGAAGATCCTGCTGGGTGAGAACTCTTGAATGGAAGGGGGACTCCACCCATCTTTCTGAATATCTGAATAATGCAGTCCTTGAGGTGTAAACAGACTTCTGTGACGTGAAAGTATTCATTGTAGAGCAACTTACAGACTCTGGGTTCTTGACAGTGGTGATGATGGGAACCAGGGGTCACCATGTCAATAATACAAATATAGCCATTTTATTTACTATCCAAAGCCACCAGTGAACCTACATATGCCTCAAAAGTTATTATAAATAATGTTAATAAAAAAAAAACACTTTTCTTTGGAGACCATTTTGTCTCACGTTATTCTGCCTGTGTCCCTTCACCATAAACTGAATAAAAAATAATTACCCAGACTAAATTAACTTACTTCAGGATGCTTCTTTACAATGGAAGTGAAGTATTTAGCTGCTAAAGTAAAGCAAGTTATTAGCAGACAAACAGATATAATAATAATAATAATAATAATAATAATAATAATAATAATAAACACTAAGTGTCAGAGAGAAAAGATATTGGGGAAGGACTCACAACCGTTTGTTCAAAAGCCTGATGGGAAGAGACTGTTCATTAGCCAGTTGGTTTCAGCATGGATGCTGTGGTCTCTCCTCCCTGATGGCAGTATGGTGAACAGGCTGTGTGCTGGATGACTACTGTCCAGTCGGATGTTTTGGACTGTCCTTTAGGCAACAGGACTGATACATGTCCTTAAGCCTGGAAGTTTGTTACCTATGATGGACTGTGCTATCCTCACCCCTCTCCTAAGGGCCTGGCAGTCCCAATTCCTTTAATAATGTTTAAATATAAACAGTAGCAGGACAGAGAAGACAGCAGACAGACCTCCAGCTTGTATACAGCATATAAACATTTCATAGTCACTTGCATAAAACGTCATAATAATAATAATAATATTTATATTATATTTAATTATTATTATTATTATTATTATTATTATTATTATTATTATTATTATTATTGATTATTGATTATTTAATAGAGATCAAATTATTAGGTGTGCAAAATTAAATTCTTAAATGTAAGTAATGTTGTATGTAATAATATAAATACACAAAAGAATGAATAAAACACTTTATAAAGAAATAAATGCTTGCAAATATTTGTGTACCTCAGTTGTATATTTATATTTATGTATTTTATTTGCTGAATTAAACAAACTAACATAATAATGATGTGAAGCGGTTTATTTGTAGATGAAACCATTAACCATAACAGTGGTGATGATGAGAACCAGGGTTCACCATGTCTACAACTCACATATAGCCATTTTAATTACTATGCAAAACGACAGAACGTCAAACAACAAATCGAATTGATTTATGCAAATTAATTATGAGGTGATGCAGCGAAGCCACATTGTACACGATAAATTCTTTGGGCCAGTCATAGACACAGGGGTCTCTGAGGTCCCCCCAGTTTATTCCTACCAGCATTCCGTTCAAGTTTTTAGCAATGTGGTGGTAAACATGGAAGATATATATGCCTGACCATATTTATTACATGACTATATAACAAAATCCCAGGTGTATAATTTATACAGGGTAGTATGGATGGGCAAGATGATTATATTATATCATTATCGTGATAAATTATAATACAGTGTGTTTGACTAAGAATATTGTGAATGCTGATCTCCAGGAGATCTACATCAGTGTTTTATTTGCCAGTGAAGCTGGAAAGTCCCAGGCTATGAATGTTTTGCTATTAGAAATTTAATAAGGAGTAATTAGTAAATTCAAGCCAAAAATAACTGTTAACATGTTATTACTGAATATTAGCATGAGCCTGCATTTCGCAGGTGCCTTGAGTTCAAATGAACTGGGAACAATAGCCAAGTTTCAGTGGTGAGAGCTAAATCATAAACATGCTTAAAGATAATTCCTAGCAGTTTTAAATAAATATTCCTATTTACATTTTACTAACTCCAAGCTAAAATGGCTAACTTCATCAACATATTGTGGCTTACCCGCTGAGGCTCTTTCCATACAGGACGGTCTCCTCATTGGATCCATGGATTTTCCTCACGGCTGCTGCGGATAGCTGTCCTTGAAAGTGCCTGAAAAACTCTCTGCACCAGTCCGGCTTTTCTTCGGTTAGCTTTCGGGTACGGGTCAGAGGCCTTGGAGGCAAAACTCGAGTAAAAGCAGGTTTCTGCTGGGTGTCCGTGTTTATCACTCATACTGTGTTGAGTTCTGTTTTCTTCATGTCATTAAAGCTGAGTACGAGTTAAAGCGGCAGGACCCCTCAATGGCGGCTCGCAGGGAAACCGGGGTAAGATAACGGTAAACTAACATGTGGAGGGGTTTATTGCAGCTGTTAATGATAAACAGCAGCTTTACCGTTAATACGGGTGCAGTCTGTAATGGCGAATAACGTTGTCATTCCTGTAAACAAACAGTCTGTTCTGTTAGCAGCTTCACAGCGGACTCCAGTGTGTGGTTTTTAATGAAATAGCTCACTGACTCCCTGCTCTTACAGGCTGTTCTACAGGCTATTCTGCCTATTGTTTTGGTTCACTCCTAACATCCTGAGATGTTCAGGCCAAAACAGGCAGAACTATCAGGAGCAGAGTGTTTAGTTGAAGTGTCGTTCTAGCTACGTGGCACCACTGGTGAGCAGCATCATCCGCTGGCACCCCAGTGCTCGTCAGGCTGTAATAGTAGAAGTTCAGAAGTTTGTAGGAATCCAGCGTTTCTCCTGAAATCAGGCTGTTTTTTTTTAGAAGTGAATGCAGATTTCTATCAGTGCTGTGTGATGTAAAGCTTTAAGTTGTAGAGAAACTCGAGTTGCATTACAGTGGTGGTGATGGGAACCAGGAGTCTCCATGTCTACCACATAAATATAGCCATTTTGTTTACCTTCCTGCATCACCAGTGAGTCTACACATGCTGTCTGGGTGGTATTTGTAAAGCTGATAATATTAATATACTACAAATCTGAGGAGGAAAAAGGTTTCTGCTAAATTTCCTATTATCTGTCTATCTATCTATCTGTCTATCTGTCTATCTGTCTATCTATCTATCTATCTATCTATCTAAAACATCCATGTGTTTTAGGTCAGAAGCCTATATCAGAATTGTACACTTTGGACATCTGGTCCCCATCACCACCATGGTAAAGACATGTTGGTATGATTTTCTTAAATGAAGCGTTTCACATTTAATCACTCTGAATGGCTTATAAAATGTAAATTTTTGAGAAATCGATGGATCTCATCTTCCTCAGTGAGCTTGTCTGCTGTTACTGCATTAGTACATTGGTGAGGTCAGGTACTGATGCTGGATGATTAGGTCTGGATCACAAACAGGGTTAGGGCTGGGGGTGTCCTGAAAGATATGTAAGAATCAGAACCACTTTATTTAGCCAAGTGTGTTTATGCATATATATGTGTATGTGTGTGTATATATATGTATATATATATATATATATATATATATATATATATATATATATATATATATATATATATATATATATGCACATTAAGTGACTACTTATCTTTAAATAAAAATATAAAAATAATCCTAGCTGTAGACTAAGAAATAGAAATATCTGTAATTTAGGTTCTAAAATAATGGTATTATAATAAAACAAACATCTTCGGTCCGTTTTTCCTTCACCGCAAACAGCCATCATGTCTAAAACGAAAGTCAGCTCCCTCGTTTGAAGCAGTGTTGGATGTCTGACTAAATGAAGAGCAGAGTTAGGTTTAATTTCTTCGGATTCTCTTCTTTAGAAGAGACATCGTCCCCCCCATGTTTCTCAGCCTTAGCTTCCTTCAACTGTAAACCGCCAGCGCACGTTTTCACGTGGATTATTTTTTTTAAGAAGCATACGTCACAGCCCAGCTAGAACTTACATATATATTCATTGTGCCCCTTTTAATAATTATTAACATGTCTTTTTACAATCTTAAAGTTCTTGTGCATTTTTATAAGCTTTAGTCTTGTTTATGTACAAAAAAAAAAAGATCACTGTTATCGGTCGACTTTTTATTTATATATATATATATATATATATATATATATATATATGTGTGTGTGTGTGTGTGTGTGTGTGTGTGTGTGTGTGTGTGTACAGAATATTACAGAGCGATGAACATCTGTACATCTGTAAATGCTCAAGAAGCTTTGTTGGTTCAGTGCGAGTTACAGCTCAGTGGCAGTTGCTGTTGACCTGTCTGCTTGTAATGGTTTTTATGGTCCTGAGTCTTCTACCAGAGGGAAGTGTCTGGAAGAGGTGATGTCGGGATCAGAGGGGTCGGCTGTAATTTTGGTGCTGGACATCTTGCTGTTGAAGATGTGCTAGAGTTGGGCAGATTATGTCCAATTATCTGCTCTGCCATACTGATTCTGTGCTGGAGTTTGGCCCGTTCTTGGATTGGCAATTATTTTCACCTGGATCATCAGGCTCTTTAGCAGGTTGATGGATGAAATTGAACTTGGAAAGGGTCCAATGTTAGTTCCTGGAATAAAATTATAAAACTTAATTATAAAACAATATTAATGGCCTCATATGAGGTGGCCATATTCAGTTTTTATTGTGAACAATCTAATACACAGATCATCAATAGTTGGACAAATAGTTGCACCCAGAAGGAATCAACTGGCAGGACTGATACTCGGTTGGTGGATTTGACATTGTGAGACGTGTGTATGCGTCAAGTTTCACGTTGACTGTCCAAGTAGGAATGGGCATTAATCTCTGTACCTGACTGGCCCAGCTGCTACAGTTGTGAGCATTGATGCCTCCATGAGTCATCCTGTTACTGCGACCGTGTTGTGCCAGACTGTCATGGAGTGATCTAGAATGGCAGTGGGTCATCTTCAGTGACAAGTCTTCTTTTGTCTTGGTGGAGACGACCAACGAATTTGTGTATGGAGGCACCATGGTCAGCGCCAAGATGTTGTCAAGTGTCAAACATCCAGAAGACCTGGTGTCACTCCACCTCCACCCCTACAGCAGAATCTGCAGGAACCTTGTGTACTTCTGTAGCTCAATAAATATTGGCCATATGAGCCCTATAGCTGGTGACCTTTATCTTTCTTCCCAATAGCACACTTCCTTCTGGGTTCAACTATTGTTTTGGGTAGTAAAGAAAACATTCCAGTAGTAACACACAGTTTTTAGGATTAATGCAGTAAAATCTGTACTGGATTAACAATGGCTTTGGCATTTAAGGAATGCAGTTCATTACAAGCAGTACATAATTGATTCGGAACAGTTCTGGCAGCATGCCTCAGCTTATTACTGGTTTATATGGTGACGTGACAACATTGATACAAATGTACTAAATTTCTGGCCGTCGTTATGGAGTCGTTATGGGTCACCTCCTTGTCCGAGCGTCCACCCCAAGACCACAGCTACAATACCAACTTTGAATTTAAATGCCTCAACAACTTAGCCTGAACATATTGAATGGAGCTTCATCACTTCAGAGGGTGCAGTTCTACTGCTCCACAGCTCAGTGCTGGTTTGGGGGATTTTAGCCTTTTAGCTGATGCTTGACGCTGGACATGGTAATCATAAAGTCAAGTATAGTTACTCCAGAGCCTTCCATTCTATTAGTCAGTTTTTAAAATGGAGATTTTGTATGCTGTGTCAGCAGTTGAACACCTTTGCCTATACACACACACACTCATATGTATGTGTGTGTGTAGATGTACCTAATGCTATATATATATATATATATATACACACATGCATACGCATACACACATCTTCCAATGCTCAGCTGGTTTAAACTGTGTTTCTTTGCAGTGTAAGACCATGAGGATCCTCTGGCTGCTGCTGCTCCTGATTCAGCTTCACCATGCTCACTCTGCATCGAAGGGAGTCACTGCAAGTCTGAAGGCCAAATGGCCTCAAACCCCACTCTTACTGGAGACCTGGTAAGTGTCTGAAAGTCAATTTGAAATTTGCCACATATTAAATTCTTATTTGTTAATCACATCAGCATGCAGCAAACAGGTGTGGGGAAATAATGTTATCCAATAAGATCATGTTTCACCTCCAACCACCTGCCATTGAGAGACATCCTTCAGCTAGCTCACAAATCCTCCTTGACACCATATTTACTTTGCAAATGCAGCACAGTGTGGAAGAACAATGCATTAATATTTTAGTGAGTAATGATTAAGGATATCTTTCTGAGATATCTTAATCGGGAGGAATATGTGTATAGTCTGAATACAGTGATTTAAAAAGATACCGTCAGTCTGAACACACTTTGGTTTGATTATGTGTATTATGGAATGATTGAAATTTTAATTCTCAAAGCTGCTTTAATTTAACAAAAGCTTTTCAAATAAATTGCAGACTTAATGTTTCAAAATATATAAGCATAAATGAAGGTGCAAAAGTATGGCATAAAACTCAGAGAGCACCCTTTATTTATTTAATTTATTTAAAAACAACACAAGGTTATTAAATATAAGATATAAGATAATCCACTTGCATAGGGAATGGCACAGGAAAAAGGAAAGAACAACAGAGGAAACAGAGGCGTTTAGCATTAGGCTAACAACCACCTGGAAAGCCTGCTAGACCCGAGGTTCTCAGCTTGAGCTGAGAACCTCGCCCATCCCAAAGCCCATCTTATAATAGCTACAAAGCATAGTGGCCCACCAGAAAAGCTGAAATCAAACAGCTGTGAAAGCGCACCATCTATGCCTAGCCAGTGACCATCCTGTCTCAAACTGCAGATGCTTAATTAGACTGCTGCTACAGCGACCTTTTTATTTATACATGTGTAAATGCATATTTTCATATTAATACTTAATATAACACTACAGTGGTTATAGATGATGTTTCTGGCCCACTGTAAACCATTGCTTTGCCTGAGTACAGACCCACTAGAGGGTGCTTCATGGTCCACTGGTGGTCTGCACTCCACAGGTTGAGAAAGGCTGTGCTAGACCACCAAAGCTGCTCCCATCAGATAATCAGCACTTAAAGCTTTCATCTCTGAGAAAGAGAGGAATATCAAGCTCCACCCCTTCATCCACAGATGTTTCTGCCCATCCTTCTACTGTGAGAAGAAGACACCTCAACACAATGGAGGTCTGATAGGAGGTCTAGCTGTTCCAGAAGCTCCTCACTGATAAAAGGAGGCACACACACACCACACAAAAAGCTGCTGGTGTTCTCAGAATAATGGACTGGCTGACCACCCCAGAGTCCAAACCACAAACACCACAGAATGTGTTGGGGGTTATTTGGAAATGATTCTAAGACGGAAGTTTTGAGAAACTGAAAGTGAGTCTGAAAAGAAGCTGTAATAGAGACCGGGCACAGTAAATGCTGTGTTGTTGTTATTGCTGTGTAATGAATTGACTGTTCAGAAAGCTCAGCAGTCCCTTACGCTGTGAAAATGTCATGGTGAAAAAAACGACAAAAGTGTTCCAAAATAATTTCCAATGAAATCTCTGTACATAAACTTTCATTTAAAGAAGGTTTAAATGAAGGTTTTTGCCCTCGCCTTGATTGTCTTTGAACAGTGACGATATGTTTCTGCTTTGGCCCTGAGTATATCGTCGCTGTCCAAAGAAAAACAGGTATCTCCAAAATGGCAACAGGAGAAGCCAAAAACCTCATTCAATTTTAATGTAAGTCAATGGAACCAGACGTCTAACCAAGCACTTTTGGACCATTTAAATTGGTCCATTCATCATGCAAATCCCACAAAGTGTAAACGGGAGCTGCTGTTTTCAAATGATGCATAAAAGTCAAAATGTACAAAAATGGAGATTTTTCATTGGACAGCGACGATATAATAACCCATGCTTAATGGCTAATTTAAAAACCTGTGCCTAATGTTGTTTTTTTTTTTTTTGTTTTTGTTTTTTAAACTGGCGTTTCTGACTTTTACACCGTACTGTAGTCACACAGTAGTGGGATATAAAGAATACGACACTCTTTTCTTCAGTGTTTCCATTTAAAAAAACCTGTACTTTTTAGATTTGCCTAGTAAATGAGGGCTTTTTTTAAAAAAAATGTTAAACAGGATGAGCTAAAATCAGTAGGTACATCTAGAACTTTTTAGATTAGATCAGATTAGATTAGATTTGTGTCATTGTGCAGCATACAGGAACAGAGCCAATGAAATGCAGTTAGCATCTAACCAGAAGTGCAAGTACAGTATTATTTACATAAAGAGCCGTAGTAATAAATATATACATATATAAGCATGTCTATATACATATATATGAATGTATAGGAGCGTTTAAGAGCGAGTATTAAATAACGGGTGCCAAAAGTGATGTAGTCCTGGACTCGTATGTAATAAAGAGCCTGACTGCTCCTATCGCATGTAGGATCTTGGTCAGCTGGAGTGATGTGAACAGTCTGGCTTTTATTTTGCCTAAAAAAAAGGTATACATTTTTTAAAAAATATTGAATATTACAGATGTTCATGTTTAGAATTGAGATTCTTAGGTTTTGAAATGAATGCAGTTAAATGAATGCGTCTTCATCTCACTGCATTTTGCACCATTAAGAGAGAATCCTCTTATTGTGCTGCTGCATGCAGCTGTTTGGCCGTCTTTGCAGATGCATGCTGATTTAATCTTCTCTCCAATCTTTAGTGAGTTCGTCAGTGAAAGTGGTGATGAAAGGTTTTGGCAGTTTGTCGACACCGTGAAGGAGCTGACGCTGTACAAACAGGGAGGTGAGTGCTAAAGAGAGCTCACCCAATCTGTATTCCCTCATAAGTCTAGTATGAGGTAGTTCGGGAGTGGATTTCTAAAGCTTTGCTTTGAATACACTGCTGATGGGTTCTATATAATTCTCAGTTTTACCCAGTGCTTAGATCTGACTTGCGATTGCTCTTTAAAGTTTGTGATTGCACGGGCATTTTAGGCAGCACAATTTTAGTCAGCACAATTTTACTCAGCCTGAGAATTTTCACCATGTCAGCAGGGTGGGCGAGAGGCTGGTGAGATGAAAGACGTGTGGAAATTAATCGGCGCATTTTTATTTCCTCCACCTCCAGAATCTGTCCGATCGTACTATAACCTGATCGTTAAAAAGGCTGGTCAGTTCCTCACGGGTCTTCAGGTCAGCCTGCTCAAGCTCGCCCTGTCCCTCAGAGCCTACTCACCTGCGGTACATGCATTCCAACAGGTGAGACCTCACCGCATTCCCACTGCCATGCACAAATGTATACGACTGTTACTATTAGTTGTCATAATGATAGATTAATCATAGCCATGCTTGTTTTTCTTACTGGGGGAGTCCCTTAAGAGAATTCAAAACCTGTGTGATCATCATGCATCGTCTGCTAATTGCTGATTCACGTTAGAATTGATCAAGAATCAGATTCGCCCAAACAGTAAGCCTTATTCTGAATCTACAGCACGAACACTCAGCAGCTTTGTAAACCGTACAAATGGTGAATCCATCTAACCAATACTAGCCGCCTGGAGGTGCAACATGACATAAAGGAATTAATCTGCAGGTTTATCTAGAACTCTTAAGAGCAAGTATTAAAAACAAGTGCCTAAAGGAATGTAATCCTGGACACGTATGTAATAGAGCTTGTTTGCACCTATTGCATGTAGGATCCAAAGTTGGTCTGGCAATCTGACTTCACGCCCATGAGCTTCATGTACTGCTTAGAATTGTACAACAGCCTGTTGTGGCAAATGGAAGAGCCTACAAGTTATTTTCAGCTACAGGGGTTGGACAATGAAACTGAAAGACCTGGATTTAGACCACAATCATTTATTAGTATGGTGTAGGGCCTCCTTTTGCGGCCAATACAGCGTCAGTTTGTCTTGGGAATGACATATACTGCGTCCTGCACAGTGGTCAGAGGGAGTTTAAGCCATTCTTCTTGCAGGATAGTGGCCAGGTCACTACGTGATGCTGGTGGAGGTTCGTCCTTCTTGGTGGTATGCTGACATTACCCTGGATACCGTGGCTCTTGATACATCACAAAGACTTGCTGTCTTGGTCACAGATGCGCCAGCAAGACGTGCACCAACAATGTGTCCTTTTTTGAACTCTGGTATGTCACCCATAATGTTGTGTGCATTGCAGTATTTTGAGCAGAACTGTGCTCTTACCTGCTAACTGAACCTTCACACTCTGCTCTTACTGGTGCAATGTGCAGTTAATGAAGATTGGCCACCAGGCTGGTCCAATTTAGCCATGAGACCTCCCACACTAAAATGACAGGTGTATCGGTTTCATTGTCCAACCCCTGTATTTCCTCTGGAATCTGCTCATGTAAGCCCTCTTCACACCCTTCTTTAGAGACCATCTAACACTGCAACACAGCTTTCCACAGATTTACGTTGTTAAAAATCCAATATCATGGGATGTCAGGCTACATTTTCACCTTCCTAATGAAGGAGTTTGATGTAGTATGTAAACATTATTGAAGTTCCAAAATGATCCTTTCTTTCCTCAATCCATACAGTCCATGTATGAACGTTAATTCGTGTAAGCAGTGCTTTGAGCTTGTTGGTTTTCTGATGTCAGCTAATGAGTCCCCTGTGACTGAAATGTACCTAATAGCGTGTAATCCCTCCACGATTCCCTCCACGAGCACCAATAACAGCTGGGACTGGATTTGGCATGGACCGGAGACGTTTCTGCATCTAGGCCACATCAATGTTCAGTCGATTCTCCTTTAAAGGATAGTGCAGTTGGGCCAAATTTGGTGGATGCCTTCCCTGGCACAATTCCGAGGAGAATTTCCTTTAGCCCCGGACTTTTGCCATTGCTGGTAGACGTATGTCTGCTTGGTTGTTAGGGTCATCAATGATTCGGAGCACTGAAGAGAAGAACATTAAGGAACATGGTAGATTAAATAAATTTCATAAAAATGAACATAATTACATCTTAAGAAGCTGCACCAGCAGCAGTTTGTTGTTGGAGGTGTATGTCCACAGACATTTGCACACAAGATAGGTGTGCTAATGGTTGTAGATCAGACTTGTGTTGGAGACATGATGATATTTGTGCGGATATTAATGCCAGTGGAGGTTCGGGGCTTTGCAGGTATTGTGTCAGCAGAGTGTTGGTGACGTATATGTGCTTTATCACTCTGCAACTCCTGTAACTATACGTGGTCTGCCACTTATAGAGGTAATGCCTCTCTCAGTTGAACTGACTTACTGCAACGGTGGCATCCTATTACTGTACCATGCTGGAATTCAGTGAGCCCTTTAGAACGACCTGCATGTTAGTAAGGGCAGACCGCATTGGACTGAGTAAGACACCTGCATTTGATGATTAAGAAGTGTCCCAGTACTTTTGTCCGTATAGTGTAGCTCTCATGTATGTGCATGGTTAACGATCTTGCTAGCGACGCACTGTGATGTATTAGAATCAGTCCTATCCTCTGCTGTTTTTGAGACACGACTTACTGGTTTATGAACTTGGGGTATTCGGGATCATCACTAACTTTGGCACTTTTGTGTTTCTGTAATAGAGAAGTAAAATAGTTACTGCTTTATTTACTTGTTATTCTCTGCAGATTGCCAGTGATGAGCCTCCACCTGAGGCATGCTCTGCGTTTGTGTCCGTGCACGGCCAGCACGCCTGCAGCACCAAGGACATGAAGAAGCTCCTGAAGGCTGCCGCAGGCAGGTAACGCGCTTTCGTCCGTGTGGAATTAACACAAGGAGTAGTTCTCTTCTTTGTAAGCAGTTTTGTTTATTGGCGTTTTAACACAACGGTTGCCGTGGATATTAAGCTTCTTATACCGGAAATTATATTTGTTCACGCTTTGCTGATTCTGCTACTTGCTCGCTCGAGTCCAAGGCAAGAATACGATCCCTCATGAGCAGCAGTGATCAATAGGACGGAATCCAAGTTTTCATTAAGGGCAGTTTAGAGGTACACAGAGCAGGTACTTTTGTTTCTGGACTTTGTGGTTCAGTAGGCATGAGCATTTTGCTTTTCATATATTTTTCACAAACTGATGTTTGGTTACCCTCAGACAGATAGACGCTTTACTTGACATTAGTGTATCATTAAGCACAACTACAGTAAATCAGTCCACGGGATTCAGCAAATACACTCATCATCAAAAGAACAGTGTAGGATTGCAGTGCTGTAGGGAGGGAAGATAAAGGAACAATAAATGGTGATAAATTTAAACTTATATGATCAATATTTATTGAGCTACACATACAGAAGTCTGTCTCTCAGTATGGAGTTGGGCCGCCATGCTTGTTAACGCAATGGAGGAGCAGAACTTCCATCCTTACCAAATGGAGGAGCAGAACTTCCATCCTTACCAAATGGAGGAGCAGAACTTCCATCCTTACCAAATGGAGGAGCAGAACTTCCATCCTTACCAAATGGAGGAGCAGAACTTCCATCCTAACCAAATGTTATAAGCAGAGCAGGCCATTTATAGGGAATGGAAACCCTTTTAGATTTGTTTTTCTTAAACAGCTGTTTCACATTTCCAGGCCTAAGCCATACCTTTATAAGCATGATCACAAGTACCCGGGAGGCAATGAGACGGATCTCCCTGTCGTTATTCTCTACGCTGAGATCGGCACCAAGAAGTTCAACACGTTCCATAAGGTTCTTTCTGAGAGAGCCAAAGAGGGGAAGCTGGTCTATGTGTTGCGCCATTTCGTGGCCGTGAGTACCAAGCGTGTCAGTTTCTGCTCTGGGAGACTTCACTCTGAATGTTATTCAGTAATATAATTTTTTTTTAAATATAATACAGGTAATGTATTTCACCTGATGTGCCCTGTCTCCCCGCAGGACCCAAAGAAGCAGAACATGCTCTTATCTGGATATGGCGTAGAACTGGCGATTAAAAGTACCGAGTACAAAGCAGTGGATGACACTCAGGTTAAAGGTATAACTTAGGACTCCCAGATGGCTAATCAGTGCCTTGCGGTGTAGATTATTAGATATAATACAAACGTTCTTTTTTAGATTCCAAGTCAGCCTCGGCCTACGAGGAAGACGACACTGACGAGGTTCAGGGGTTTTTGTTTGGGAAATTAAAGTAAGTATATTCACTCTTCCAACATCCAAACCAAACTCTTTAGGAAATCTCCTGCCACTTTCCATTGCTTGTTTTATAGGCACAAGTGTTACTGCTGCTCCCGCTTTCGTGCTAATGCTAACTGTAGTTCTGTTCACATGTTCTCTGTGCAGCGTAGGGGACGGGAGTGTCCATGCGTGCAAATAATAATAACAGTAATTTAAAAATAAATAAATAAATAAATGGTGGAAAGTTATCAGTTATAATATTGGCTAAAATTCCAATATCGGTCTGATGACGATAACTGAAAAAAATCCATATATCGTTATATAATATATCGGTGCTGTCCAAAGGAAAACAGGTATCTCCCAAATTACAACTTTCCAGGAGAGGCAAAAAACCTCCTTTAATTTGAATGGAAGTCAATGGAACCAGACTTCTTTTCAAGCAGTTTGGGGGCATTTCTGTTAGTCCATCCAACATGAAATTCATATACAGTGTAAAAAGCAACTCGTGATGAAATGAGGCATACAAGTAAAAATCAACAAAAATGGAGATACATGTTTTTCATTGGACAGCGACGATATATTAATATAATATATATGAATATATCGGCTGCCAATATATCGTGCAACACTGCCTCCAACCGCCACACTCTAAAGGAGTCATTATCAACCATCTAATAAACGAACATCACTCACCTCTGCCCCCTAAAGGCTCTATTAAGTAATATCAAACATATAAATATTATGACCTGTCAAAATGTTGTAGCACCACTCAGAATTCCCGTCCATCCGTCCGTCCCTGTGTGCTTTCTTTTGTGTACATGTGTTTGTCTCAACTGTTTGTTGCATGATGAAAATGGAAAACCAAAAGACTTTGGCAAATTATCACAGTCAGTTCAAATAATGGCGGTCGTGCAGTTACATAACAGTAGTGACTGGCTAACGTAAAACAGCTACCACAGAATGCATTTGTGGGCGGAGCATTGAGAGGTCAGCTAATGCTTTCCATTTACCTCGTGCAGAGAGGCTCACCCGGGACTGCAGGAGCAGTTAGGCGAACTGAAGAGGCATCTACTGGAAAGCACCAACGACATGGCCCCTCTCAAAGTGTGGGAGCTGCAAGGTAGCCCTGCTGCTTTTATTAATGACCCCCTTTTAAAGCTGTAGAGTTCAGGGCTCTGAGGAGCCACACACGGGGAGAGGAACGCGAGCTGTACCGGCCCAGGAGAGGTGTCTGGGTGATAAATGGAGGAGAGGAGGAAATGTTGTGTTTTCCGCCCATCTTTGGCGCAGCGATCTGTTCTGCTCTCATGTGCCGACTGCTGAACAGATGCTAATGGCCAGGGCCAAGTTTCGTTGGTTCTAGTCGCTCGTTGCAGGGTTCGGTTTTGATGTACAGTCTGAACAAAAGAAAGAGGCCAATTGCTCATAACATGTTATCTCCATAATGTATGCTGAAAGGAACCATTATTTAATGAGGAAATGAGCGGTTCCTTTCACTTTCACATCAAAACCAGCCATAAAGGCTGATTGTGTCCTCCTCAACATACTAATTTATGTATGCATATGTATGTTAAGCCTGGGTAATATCTAAAAAAGAAGTAGCACCACCATACTTTCATTATCACTATCAATCATGTCCTCTCCAGAGCACGTGAGTGGAGTGGCGTGGGAATGGTGTAGGGAGTGAAGCAACATGTTTTTGACCAGAGCATGGAGCGTTTTTCCAGAATGCCAGAATGTTTTTGTCATCTCTCCTTAAGAAACCACTCCAGCATCACTTCATCCTGCAGGCCAGACAGAACATTTAGTCCACACCGCCTCTGTGAGACATGTGCGATGAGCACAGTGCCTTCTATAGCTCGTACACAATGGCTATTCATGCACAGCATCAGCACTGTGGAGTTGTTCAGCAGCCCTACATACCGAAAAGTCACTGATCAAAAAAAAGTTATTCTATATATATATATATATATATATATATATATATATATATATATATATATATATGTATATATATATATATACAGTGAGTCTAGTGCTGTACATTTAGCTGTGAGAAGGATAAAGAAGATGGTGTTAAAAGCTTGTGCGTTTGTTTACCTTCTCCATCAGCCTATAACTTCTGGAAAAAGCCTGTAGCTTAGAAATACTTATCCAATTTTTCGCTTACTGATGGCCATAAATGGTTTCTCTGTCGTATGGGTGTGGAGAGAGTGTGGAGAGGGACATGATAGATAACCCTAAGCGGGGCTAGAGCTGCCTTTCTCATTGCCGGTCCCCTCGCATGCTCTGGTCACCAACCTTAAAACAAAAATGCACGGTTTGCAGCAGCTGTGAGCGGCTTTTTGTGCGAGCAACAATCCTTTAGTAACAATCTATTATTATAATGTATGTATTATGTATTATATTAGTATATATCGTGAGCTTCTGTCGGTGTAGTTTCATGGCAATGTGCGTGCTAATAGAGGTGACTTTCCTTCAGCTTACTAACTAACCCCAGAAGTACATGCCTGAAAACATGGCCAACTTTACTAGTAATTTGCTGTACCGTAGCCTTCTAAAGACAGTAACAGTGAACAAAATGTTATATGTATATATCGTCGCTGTCCAAAGAAAAACATGCATCTCCATTTTTGTTGATTTTTACTTTTATGGCTCATTTGATCACATGAGCTATTTTTTACACTGTGTGGAAAGTTCACAAAGAATGGAACAACAGGAATGGCCCAAAACTGTTTTGAAAGATGTCTCTCTGGGATCAATAAAGTATCTATCTATCTATCTATCTATCTATCTATCTATCTATCTATCTCTGGTTCCATTGACTCCCATTCAAATGAAATGAGGTTTTTGGCCTCTCCTGTAAAGTTGATATTTTGGACAGCGACGATATAATTTATTATTATTTACTGTCTGCGTCTTCTCACGTGCTTACAAATAGTGGATGAGATTTGCATTTTAAAATGAAGTGCTAAATTTGTGTCAGAAATAACTACTAATTAGCTCTTATATAGCCTTAAAAATGGTCCCTCTATTTATAGGCAGTATCAGAAGAAGAGGCCTTTTGATGCTCTAGAATAGAATTGTATTGACACTTTCTCTGTCAATCTGAACACACATTTAAACATGCGAAGAACCAATAAACTGGGAAATGGCTCCATATAGAACTCATGGTTCTATATGGAATTGCCTTTACTAGAGACTTCTAGAAGAACCGTCTTATATATGGGTGTAATGTATGTCTCGTATTTATGCCTCACTATGTCAGCACTACATAAGGTACATTTTAACAGAGATTTAGTTTTTTTGTTGATACTGACAAATTTTATTTATTATGATTCATAAAACATTCACATTTTTAGAGATTAAACATGATGAGCCCCCCCGGACATAAAACAAGTCCCCTTTGACTGAAACGGACCTAGTAGCATACAATAGATGATTGGATTTGGCATGAACTGGACAAGTTTTGGAAGTTTAGACACTCTTGCATCCAAGAATTAGTCAGTTGGGCCAGATTTGGTGGATGCCTTCCCTGACACAATTCCTTGGGGAATTCCCCGTAGACTGGGATTTTAACCACTGCTGGTAGACCCATATGACCGCACACTACCATACACCTGCAGATTCAGCTACTTCCTTCACACTATGGTCTTTGGCCACGCCCACATGCATACAACCCTTTTAGCCAATCATTAACATCTGCTCTGGTGCGGTTTTCCACACATGGAACGAGACATTCCCTGCACTGTTGCACCTCCTCTCAATCTATGGATCCCGTCACTCACACCCCGCAGGTATTTGTAGCCCCATCATCCTCATGCACCGCCATCTGCAGGAGCCTGAAGTTCATTAATCACTAGAATAGCTATTGCATAACAGTTAGAATGAAAGAAAACGTTTATTCAGTCGTTCTCTAAGATGTAATGTATGTAAATTATGTATTATGTCATGTATACCTGCGGAATGATATTTTGTGGAATTTATCATGGAGCTTGCAAGCAATAGAGATTCTTTTTATTTTTTTCTCCCCCCCATCCATGAAAGCTTCTGCTCCCGTGTAAGATTTCCGAATGCTTGCTTATGTCGTGACTCCAGGTTGTTTTTAACGTTAAGATTTTTGGGCTGCTGGTTCTCCAGACACTTTTATGTGCCGAGCTGTGTGGAAAGTGCTGAGTCAGATTGGGCTGTTGGAGTTTACACTGAGACAGCTCAGCAGATATAGCGTCTTTAAAGGTGCGCAGGTTTGGGAGATTAAAATGGGTTTTTACGACTGGCCTGGGCCATTGGAAAGAGATGATAGTGACGGTGCATGTTTTACTGTCCCCACAGATCACTGACGAGAGTGGCCGTAAACCAAGAAATGAGGAAAGAAATTGAGGAGAACCAAAAGGTACACTTTCATAAACGGCACCCATGAAAAAAAAATCTTCCACACATGCTGCCCTGTGCCTCCGAAGAACCTTCTGTTCAATGTTCGATAAAGCTAAGCATACTCCTGATTTCTACAACACTGTGCAAAAGGCAGAAACCACCCATTTGTGTATTTCATTTCAATTCAAATGTCCAGTAGGTACAACCTTATTTTCAGGAGATATTTTTGAGTAGGTTAAATGTACCCAATCGACCCATGTGCATAATGGAGAGGAAAGGTAAAGGATGTAAGTGGAAGTAAAACAGGTTTTCAGAAAACTAGAGTTTAAAAATGCAGAGAGAATGGGATTCCTAGCAACCACCTTGAAGAAACTCCAAGTCTGTTCCTGTCAGACAAACAGCAGGGGAGAACATCGAGCTCCACTCTTGGTCCGGATCTGTCTCCTGATGGTTTTGAATGCCTGAATGCTGAATAGCCTGCATTTAAATGCTGCCTTGACTGGAAACGAAACACATGCAGGTCTCTGACTTTTTCACAGCGCTGTAATTAGGTCCCCTTAGACGTAAGCTAAACGAGAGGTTAACCTATCCCTGAATACCCCTGTTTTCTTTACGTGCAGCGTTTTAGATATCTGAGGTTAGTATTCCTTTCATGTCAACGCTGAACTGATTTCGTCTGTTGTGCAGCGGCTGAGTGAGACTATGGGAATCCACCCTGGGGATGCCAGTCTCTTTATTAATGGGATACACATCGATCTGGACCTTCATAACCCTTTCAGGTAGGAGCTCTTCAGCAACTCTGTGTAGTTTGTTTGCGCTCTTCACCCACCAGTGCTACGTGTGTTTGGGGCATAGCCTGTCTATGGGTGGGCCATATGAGGAATGGTGCGGTTGTTGCTGGTTTAATGATGTCTTCCCTTTCTGAGCGTTTATCTTCAGTACTTCTGGAACCGCGAGTAGCTGCGTGAATCATAAAGGCAGATTTAGCCCAGTTAGGGCCTGTAAACAGTGATACACGGTATATGATAACTGCATAAACTACATAACAGAGTATTCCACTTTTTATTTCATAAAGTTCTACCCTTTTGTTTTCTTGAGTAGTTTCTTTTTGGAAAACCTTATATTAATAAACAACATTGATCACAGCGATGGACTATATGGCAGAAATATCTATATCAAATACTGCAGTACTTGAAGAATGTTTTTTATTGTAATAAAAGAGCAAGTAGAGCTGCATTTAAACAACACTTTTAAAAATATATACAAATAAACACATTTATTTTTTAATATTATTATATTTTTATTTTTTTCTATAATTGTATATACAGTGTTGCACTCAGTCCAGTTTAATGGGATTAATTGTTATGACGCATCATGCAGTTGGTCAGTGTTTTAATGCAATGTAGTTGTGTAATGTGATGTAATTGATCACAATAACAATCTACATCGTCATATCACCCAGCACTAGTTTGTCAAGATGTGGTACTGCTGTTTTGCTGGTGGGCATAATGTTAATTATAGATATTGATGTGTACTATGAATGAAAACAAAACTGTAAAGAATCAATATATAACTTTATAGCTGAGTGCTTTTAATGTCTTGGTATATCTTGATTTGAAAGAGCTCTAGATATATGGATCCTTCTACTGAACTGGTTCAAGGTACCTAACTAGCAAACCTAGCTCTAAACAGCTGCCCATGGGCCTGAAAGTGGAATCATGTTTATATGATGTTTTCCATTTGAAAGGATGCAATATTAAAATCGCATGAGCTGCAATTTTACAGTGGTCTACGTCAACAACTGTGTTGCCTTAACAAAATTTGAAGTGAAAATTGTATCTAATAACATAAACATGGTGCTGGTGAACCACGTGTGGGTGAACCACGTGTGGGTGAATAAGACCAAGCAGAAGGAACCCATGTTCCGGGTACAGAACACAGTGTTCAAACCTCAAGCTGGAAAAATAGGATACATTACTCTTCCATATTTGGACCTTAATTTATGGATGATGATACCAATTTAAATCACAGTCGCAATATTGATCAGTAAAAACCGCAGTTAAGATATTTGGTGCAAATTGTTCAGCCCTAGCTGCAGAGGTGTGGCTGACATATAGCTCCGCCTACAAGCAATATCTGTTTATATTTTGATTTGTGACATGAAGACATGGCATGGCCCTTTTAGAATATTGTTTTGATTTATTTAAAAATTAAATACACAATCAGTTTAATCAAAAAACTTTCAATCAGGTAACCAAAAAGATCAAACAAATGTGAATATTAATTTTAGAGGAGGTTTGGGTCAGACTCCTCCCCTAAGAGACTCCCCTATGAATAATGATTTTGTATATATTTAGCTTATGACTATCTCTATGAATGTTTTGGGTTTAAATTGATGATTGTAAGGCGTTGTAAATAGTGTTGTACTGTGTAGTGAAGTTTGAACTTATTTAGTAGAACAGTCCATGTACTACAAAAATATGGTCTCATAAAACTCATAAACATAAAAATTAATGGTAAAATATTGCATGTTGTTGTGCTGTAGCCAAATCATACAACATGCATATTAGTTCCAAGTTTCAGGTTTATTTGTCATATGCACAACATGTCAGAACATTTATGCATTGAAATGTTTGTGGTGAGGCTCAGGTTGGTGCTCTACAGGAGGAAAAAACTATATACATACTAACATTAAAATAAAGAGATAAAAAAGTTATATTAAATAAATACAAAATATACACAAAATACAGAATATACAGAGACAGGAGGGGTCTGTAGAAACTCTGATATGTACATTTAGGAGACAGGTATAGTCTGAGAGAGAGTGGAGCTAATATAAATATGTATGTTAATGTCTGTTCCTGTTGTATAAAGTGACTTGGTGTCCATAGCAGTGCTATATAGAGTATTAATAATAAATTGTCCGAGTGCAGTGGTGTTGGAGGTGTTGATGGTGTTGGAGGTGTTGGTGAAAGGTTCACAGCTTGTTCAGGAACCTGATGGCTTACAAGGTCTTTTATCCATTTTTGACTCACACAAATCTAAAATCAGCATGTCACAAAAGCACAATCCATACAGAAGGACCCCATCATTAACTGTAAGTTCTTACTGATACATTTATTTGTTTATTTGTTTGTTTTTATTTTATTTTACTTTTTGTGGTGTTATTTTGAAATGCATGGCCCGCCATTAGACCAAACAGCTCTACTTTCTTTCTTTGGAAAGCATACTGGACGTTATCCGAGGAGAGGCTAAGTTACTGGAGGGGCTTCATAACTTGGGCATCAGAGGGACCAGCGTGAGCAAGTTCCTGCAGCTTCCGGTGACCACTGTGGAGGACAGTTACGCTCTGGACATCAGGCACTCTGCTGTAATGGTGAGGGGGGGACGTTTAAGTGGGAACAAAAGTAGAGGATGTTTTACATCTCATTTATATACACATCAAGATTTCAAGCCTGCTAAGACGGGCTGTTGAGTCAGGCCTCCACAGGGAGAGATTTATTCGTATCATTAAATCATGCAAATTTCCTCCATATTTTTGCAGTATTTCAATTTACCTCTCGGAGCTGGTCCTGTGAATCCCTACACAGAGTGTGTGAATCTGGCTGCTGCTTTAAATGTCTTTAAATTTGGTGCATTGTAGACAGCAGTGTACAGTAACTCAGTAAGTGTAATGTGTTAGTGTACTGTAAGTAGTGTGTTGGTGTACAGTAAACTCGCACACACGTGTAATGTGTGTTAACTCAGTAAGTGTACATGTCAGTAAGTGTAGTGTGTTAGTGACTGTAAGAGTGTGTTGGTGTACAGTCAACTACTCAGTAAGTGTAATGTGTTGTTGGTGGCTGTAAGTAGTGTGTTGGTGTACAGTAACTCAGTAAGTGTAATGTGTTAGTGTACTGTAAGTAGTGTGTTGGTGTACAGTTACTCAGTAAGTGTAATGCGTTAGTGTACTGTAAGTAGTGTGTTGGTGTACAGTAACTCAGTAAGTGTAATGTGTTAGTGTACTGTAAGTAGTGTGTTGGTGTACAGTAACTCAGTAAGTGTAATGTGTTAGTGTACTGTAAGTAGTGTGTTGGTGTACAGTAACTCAGTAAGTGTAATGAGTTAGTGTACTGTAAGTAGTGTGTTGGTGTACAGTTACTCAGTAAGTAGTGTGTTGGTGTACAGTTACTCAGTAAGTGTAATGCGTTAGTGTACTGTAAGTAGTGTGTTGGTGTACAATAACTCAGTAAGTGTAATGTGTTAGTGTGCTGTAAGTAGTGCGTTGGTGTACAGTAACTCTCAGTAAGTGATAATGCGTTAGTGTACTGTAAGTAGTGTGTTGGTGTACAGTAAACTCAGTAAGTGTAATGCGTTAGTGTACTGTAAGTAGTGTGTGTGTGTACAGTAAAGTAACTCAGTAAGTGTAATGTGTTAGTGTACTGTAAGGTAGTGTGTTGGTGTAACAGTAACTCCAGTAAGTGTAATGGTGTTAGTGTACTGTAAGTAGTGTGTTGGTGTACAGTAACTCAGTAAGTGTAATGTGTTAGTGTACTGTAAGTAGTGTGTTGGTGTACAGTAACTCAGTAAGTGTAATGTGTTAGTGTGCTGTAAGTAGTGTGTAGGTGTACAGTAACTCAGTAAATGTAATGTGTTAGTGTACTGTAAGTAGTGTGTTGGTGTACAGTAACTCAGTGAGTGAAATGTGTTAGTGTACTGTAAGCAGTGTGTTGGTGTACAGTAACTCAGTAAGTGTAATGTGTTAGTGTACTGTAAGTAGTGTGTTGGTGTACAGTAACTCACTAAGTGTAATGCGTTAGTGTACTGTAAGTAGTGTGTTGGTGTTTAAACAAAGGAAGTGTGAAGTGAGCGGTCACTTTGTTCTGAGCTTGTTTGGACCTGTTGGACAGAGCTTGGTTCTAGCTAATGGAACCTGTTCCCCTTCAGTGTTCTGAGCTTACATCAGTGTCAGGCTAATGAATGAGCTTCTATTAAAGATTGGTGGTGAGCTGATGAAGAGTCCTGTTCCAGAAATGATAATTGGACATTAGAGCCATAATAAACCATACTCCTGTTACTCTCCATACTTAAGTACATCTAAGGGGTAAATACTTTAGTACTGTTACTCTCCATATTTAAGTACATCTGAAGGTAAATACTTTAGTACTGTTACTCTCTATACTTAAGTACATCTGAAGGTAAATACTTTAGTACTGTTACTCTCCATACTTAAGTACATCTGAAGGTAAATACTTTAGTACTGTTACTCTCTATACTTAAGTACATCTGAAGGTAAATACTTTAGTACTGTTACTCTCTATACTTAAGTACATCTGAAGGTAAATACTTCAGTACTGTTACTCCAGTGGAGGTCTAAAGGGAGGAACTTCTACTGACACTGAAGGAGTATTTTAACTTTGGGATCTCGGTTTTAACTCAAGTAGATGCATTGTGTACTTCATCCACCACTGATCGTAGATAGAATGCTGTTTCACTATGCTGTCACGATGAGGTGATACTTAATAAGAACACATTTATCCTTTTGTTTTTCTCCTCATTTCTTTCTTTTACAGTGGATTAATGACATTGAGAGTGACTCGACATACCGGAATTGGCCTTCTAGTCTCCAGGAGCTGCTCAGAGCTACATTTCCTGGAGTGATTCGACAAATCCGACGAAACTTCTTTAACTTGGTTAGTAGAGCATTCTAGCATTATGTAATGCCCCACTGGGTAATTCATTCATTCCGCTCCTGTGTATTATGTAAGCACCATATACTTTTAGTGTTGCTGCATCATCAACAACCTCCCCACTCTCCCCACTCTCCCGCCTGAAGGGAAATTCCACCATTTGTTTCAGTATTTCTTTATAATTCAGTCACTGAGAGGTAGTAACCACTAGTGAACCTACATGACTGTATATGTAGTGATGATGTCACAGTACTGATACATCTGGAAAGTAAGCTCTCAATGCCCTGAATGTACACCCATCAGCCATTACATTAAGACCACCTCCTTGTATCTACACTCATTTTATCAGTTCCACTTTCGTAAACACTGGGTCCACTCACTGTCCACTTTATTAGACACACAGGACACTGTTGACTGGCTAGTTTTGGTTGGTGGATGATTCTCAGTCCACCAGTGGACAGCGAGGTGTTCAGCAGCACTGCTGTGTCTGATCCACTCACATCAGTATAACACATACTAACACCCCAGCCCTACTTCAGTGTCACTGCAGTGCTGAGAATGATCCACCCCTCATAATACCTGCTCTGTGGTGGTCCTGTGGGGGTCCTGACCATTGAAGAACAGTATAATAAAGTATACAGAGAATCAGATGGTCTACAGTCTGTGTCTGTAGAACCACAGAGTGCTACTATGCGGTAAGTGGAGCTGATGAAATGGATGGCGAGTGTCGATACAGTGAGGTGGTTTTAATGTTATGGCTGTATCGGTGTAGCTCTCCACCATAAAAGTTTGGACGTTTTGGTCCAGAATCTTCTGAAAACTGTCATAACACTTATGTCTTTGCCAGTAAACAACATATCCATCCATGTTTTAACTTTGAACAGAATGGAACGTTTTAGAATGACCGGAATGGAACGTTTTGCCTCCAGTCACATTGAATGACATTGTTTATGTCCTACTGATTGGATTATGCAGAAAGTTAATGGTGGAATTCCACTTTAAGCTGGGCGTACACTACATGACTTCCTAATTTGAAAGAGGATGGACAAAACATCAGCCTTTCACAGAATTCCGAGTCTCTTTGCCATGACGATGCATAAAGCAAAAAGAGGATATCGCCTGCTGAGTGAGTTTTAGCCAAGATGACCAACAGAATCCCATATTCTGCTATCACAGACAACGCTTGAACTTTTTTGTGCTTATATGCACATGTTCATTAGTGATGATCAGACGTGTTAAAACATCGGCCTCCTGCTCAATAAGGAACTGCGATGGATTGGAAAGCTAAAGCTGGACTTCTTTCCCCTCTCACGTTATCGCATCATCTAAGCCATTTATCTTCAGCCAGTGGAGCTTCGGACCTGGGAATTCCATTCCTGACCAAACCAAAGATCAGGCTAAACAAAATCATGTAGCTCAGCTTCAGTCACTTCTGCACTGCTGTTGTTGTAGTTTTTCTGTTTTTGCTGGAAATTTGACCAACTTGTTTCCCCAGGTTTTGTTTCTTGACCCAGCCCAAGAAGACAGCATTGAGCTGGTCAAACTGGCCGAGCTCTTTTACAAGCATAAGATTCCTCTCAGGTGGGTTCTTTGTCACATATCATAATACCATGTATTAATCTAATGATCCTGCATATCTAGAACAACATATGCCAGCTCCAGTCTTCAAGTCCAGAGATCTGAAGGTGGAGCCAGTACATTTTTGCACCGCTGGATTTCTTACCCAAATCTCCTTTGCAGTGCTCTGCAAGCTTAGAGGAGGTCCAGGAAAATAAAAGAGAACAGTAAATAAAATAATGAGCTCGCCAATCAAAAAAATGGGTCACCTTGCCTGTTTAAGGTGGTAGTAACTTCAGGCTCCTGCAGATGGCACTGCACGAGGATGGTGGGGATATAAATACCTGTGGGGTGGGAGTGACGTAGATTGAGAAGAGGTGCCTGCATTTGGGTGTGGCCAAAGACCATAGTGTGAGGAAGTAGCTGAATCTGCAGGTGTATGGAAGCGTACGGTCATACGGGTCTACCAGCAGTGGCTAAAATCCCAGTCTACAGGGAATTCTCTTCAGAATTGTGCCAGGCATCCACCAAATCTGGACCAACTGAGCAAATCTTGATGCAAGAGTGTCGGATAATTGATGTGGGCTACATCCAGAAACTTGTCTAGTCCATGCCTGATCCTGCTGTTACTGGTGCTCGTGGAGGTGTTACACTCTGTTAGGATGCGTTTCAGTCACAGGTGACTCATGTTTTTGTCCGGTGAGTTTATATATCAGAGTGTAATAAGAGGAACTGTAGTATCCGAGATCAGATGTACTGCACATCTCAATCAGAGGAATAAGAAAACATGAAGGTGTTCAGCCTTAGCTAATGTTGCTTTCATTGATGTGGAGTAAATAAGGCTAATGATTAGCTAATGATATGGAAACTCTTAATACCGGCCTGGAGATGGGAACACTAATTTAAAACATGTGAAGCAAGTGAAAGTGGTTTTAGACATCGCAGGTCTATTATCATTAGGCACTCTCATCACGTGCCACTAATTACTTAATTGCTGCCATAGCTCATTAATGACAACTCATTTCCAGATGCAACTGAATGTCTATCAGTGACAGTAAAGTCATTACCTTCTTATTTCTTTTAGGATTGGGTTTGTCTTTGTTGTCAATGCAGATGACAAAGTGGACGGACATGACGATGCTGGGGTCGCTTTCTTCAGAGTGTTGAACTACATCGCAGAGGAGTACGACGTGACGCAGGCCTTCTTGTCCATGGTGTCCGTGAGTAGCCTTAACATTAGTTTTTAGCCTGGCAAGAAATGTCTGCTGTCTCATTTTCCTGTGGCTGTAAATCTAACCTGCCGTACTGTGCAAAAGTCAAAGACCACCCTTTCGATCATCTAATTTTCACCCATTAGATCATTTTTAGTATAAAACATATTAAACAGAAACTATACAGGAGCCTCAACAACTAAATATAATATCAGATTGTTCAGTATTAAATATGTCGACCTTTTGACCTTTATTACAGATTTTGTTTATTTCAGCGGTCTCACTTTAAGAAATTTGCAGGAACATATCCAAAGTTCAGTCTTAGAAGTTTTACATTAAAGCTGGTTTTCTATTTAAAGCTTCTCGCCATCTAAATAACCTCACACACATTGTGTGGTGTTGAGGTCTGGACTCTGGGGTGGTCAGTCCATTGTTCTGAGAACACCAGCAGCTTCTTTGTTTGGTGTGTCTGTCTCTTTTTCTCAGTGAGGAGCTTTATGAACAGCTACACCTCCTTTACAGGTGTTTCTGCCCACTTCCACTGTGAGAAGAAGACACCTCAACACTTTGGAGGTCTGAAAGGAGATGTAGCTGTTCCAGAAGCTCCTCACTGAGAAAAAGAGACAGACACACCAAACAAAGAAGCTGCTGACCTCCAAAGTGTTGGGGTGTCTTCTTCTCACAGTGGAAGTGGGCAGAAACACCTGTGGATGTTCTCGGATCTCAGATCTGAAGCACGAAGCAAGAGTTTTCATAAAAACCTGTGTAATTTAATCACCAAAGATGTAAACGAGGTTATTCAGGCTGATTCAGATGTAAAGCTGAATTATAGGGGAATTTACCGCAAAGGTTTCTTTACAGTGCCGATGATGGGAACCAGAGATTCTGATGCCTGCACACATTTATCGGTCACACTTATCATCAAAAGAATAGCTGCTCCCAGAGGGAAGTGTTGGATCGCAGAGCTTTTCCGAAGGAAGATAAAGGTTACTAGGAACAATAAACAAACAAGGATTTTCAATGGTGTTGTGCCAGACTGTCATGTGACTCAGAATGGCAGGGGGTCATCTTCAGTGAGGAGTCTCGCTGTTGTCTTGGTGGAGACGACCAATGAATCTGTGTGTAGAGGCACCATGGTCAGCACCAAGGTGTCATTCCACACCCACCCCTACCACTCAGTCTGCAGGAACGGTGTGAGAACATTCAAGCTGGATGGGATGGATTATCACAGGACACCGTAAGGAACCTCTACAACTCCATGCTGAGACATCTGGCAGGTTGGGTTAGCAAACATGGCAGCCCAACTCCATACTGAGACACTACTTCTGTATGTGTAGCTTAGTAAATATTGATCATATCAGTCTAAATGTATCATCAGTTATGGTTCCTGGTCACCTTTATCTGGGTGCCACTATTCTGTTGATGATGTTTATATACATGTTGCTATCTAAAGTGACCAGTGAATTTACATGATGATAAAATGGTGGTAAATTTGAAAAGATATGTTGATGGACGCTGTGCAATGATTGTACAGCTCTCTGAATGTATCTCAGAAAGATCACCACAGTGTGGTGAAACAATGTCTCAGGCATCAGACAGCAAATTCCTAAACGTTATGTGTAGTAACTTTTAAAGGGGAGCTTTTAGAGACATTAAGCCCTTCAGGTGTCTGGTTCCCATCACCACCACTGTAAACAGTAGAGACTCTCTAGGACACGTTACACAGCAAGACACTCTGAAGGACTTGATATGAATCTTAACCATTTACATAAATAGACAATACATAAATCCTACTTATCTGAAGGGGACAGAGTTTGGTGGTCTACCAGGTCTTGCAGACGGTCGTTAAAGTCCCATCCTTGGAATAATTTTTTGAATTCCAGTTTAGGAAAACCCTGAAACAAAATGAACGCCTTGTACCTAAAGGCCCTTTGAGCTAAACTAAATGAAGGAAGGTCTCTGGCTTTTGCACAGTGGGGTAGCTAAGTTCGCTTTCATCTGTACACAGAGATCCGCCTGTGGTCTCTGAGGAGCCGCTGTACTAGCCATAGTTTGGATAAAAGAGAAAAGAGGCTTTAGTCTGAGGTATTAGCTGCTCTCTGGGGGCCCTTAGCTGTAATGGACAGCGATCATGGGATCTGAAATAACTCCTTAATGCTTTTGCAGATGTATAACAAAGTCGATGTCGGAGATTCCTTATCAGTCCACACAGTGACTGCATATCTGAAGAAGAAGTTTCCAAAAGCGAACGCCGACAGAATTCTTGGAGTGGACTCCAGCTACGATGACAAGCGAAAGGTATGAAAGGAGATGCATTGGCTTTACAGTGGGGAAAATAAGTATTTAGTCAGTCACCAATTGTGCAAGTTGTCCCACTTAAAAAGATGAGAGAGGCCTGTAATTGACATCATAGGTATAGAACCTCAACCTATGAGAGACAAAAGTGGAAAAAAAATTGAGAAAGTCTTTTGTCTGATTTTTAAAGAATTTATTTTATTGCAAATCATGGTGGGTAAGTATTTGGTCCATAACAATAAGTTCATCTCCAATACTTTGTTGTATATCCTTTGTTGCATGGAGGTCAAACGTTTTCTGTAAGTCTTCACAAGGTTGGCATGTTGCTGGTATGTTGGCTCCTCCATGCAATAGAGCAGTGATGTTTTGGGGCTGTCGGCGGGCAACACACGGACTTTCAAATCCCTCCAAAGGTTTTCGATGGGGTTGAGAATCGAGACTGGCAGGCCATCTCCAGGACTTTGAAATGTTTCTTAAAGCCAAGAGTGTGCTTGGGATCATTGTCATGCTGAAAGACCCAGCCACGTTCATCTTCAGAGTGGAGGTAAACAAGAGATCTAACATTAGATAGCTCAGTGTGACCAGCAGTTATTGACAGTGGAGGAAACGCAGAATATAAGAAAATAAGGCAAGGCAGACCTGTAGACCGGCTTAATCTAAAATGGGATCAAAGGATTGGTGTGAGTCTGTGAATAGGTTTGTGATGTGAATAACACAATCAAAAAGCAACATGCTGAAAAATTGTGCGTTTGGATTATCAAATTCTATATATTCCGCTGGTATGTTGAGTACACTGCATTGTTTTTGCACTCATTGTCCATTGTGTTAGCTCTACTTACCATACTGTAGTTCTTTAATGGTCAGGCCCCCCACAGGACCACCGCAGGCCTCCTCGTCATCTTTTTAGTGGGACAACAGGTATTATGTGGGTGGTGGATCATTCTCATCTTTCAGCTTACTGTATGGAGCTCGGCATTTGCAGTGACACTGACGTGGTGGTGGTGGTGTAGTATTAGAGAGTCAAGTTAGTAGTCAGTGTGTGGTGCTGGTGTGAGTGGATCAGACACAGCAGTGCTGC
>JAMWET010005935.1:0-67500 GCA_024036415.1 Prochilodus magdalenae | reverse complement strand
AACAAAAAATTCAAAGGAAAGATAAATTAAATTAATAATCTAAAATTAAAAATGTAATAAAATAAAAGATCTCAAAATAGAGAAGTTAATTTAAATTATATAAAATGATTTATATAATATAAATATTTAAGCTTAAATAGTGATACAATAATATAAAAGCTATATATATATATATATATATTATTTATTTTTTTAAATATGGTGTATATATATATATACACCATATAAAATAAATATCGAAATTAAAACACCAAACAAAAACATTTACAAACAGAACTGAAATAATTACAAAATAAAATTTGAATAACACCAGGAGAAAGGAGCGAGTCAAGCTTTAGAGTAGCTTGTTCCAGCGCACTAGTTCTCAATAACTAAAGGCAGTTTAACCCGGCTCAGTAAAAACCAGAAGAACCTCGAGTAGAATGATTTGAAATCATCAGTAAAATAATTTGAGCGGGTTTCGTGAAGTGCACCCTTTACAGTGGGCATGGATGTGAGATATACGCTGGCATCTGACCGATAAGAGCCTTGTGGGTGAAAAGTGATCAGTATGTTTCCCTCCTTCCAGATAAAGAGGCCCATCCCATGTCCTCGTATAAAACAGAGTGGTATAGATTTGTATGTAGATCGGAAGGTTTTGGTTTATGTCCAAGCCGTACGGTAAGCCCTGCTCCCAGCAGTCACATGGTTGCTCTGTGTTGACAGCTTCTTGTTTTTGTGCTAAACTGACAGTTGCTGATGACTGGGATGACTCAACAATGTTCTCGTTTCTGGACTCCAAGGACAAGACTGCAGTTGTTTCCAAGAGAATGAAGTATTTAACCAGGCATGGTGAGTTTCTGATAAAAGCCTCTGTTTTTCAAAGAAGACAAAGCGCTGCTTGTGCTTTGATTCGAAGACAATGTCCCTGATGAAATAATGAAGCGGCCTTGTTTTTCTGCTTCTGATTTTCCTTCATGAAACCCGTGTTTTAATTGATTTGTCTGTTTGATCATTCCTACACAGAGTTGTGTTTCTGAAGCAGTTGTGACGTGGTCTGTGGGGGGTTTAAGCGTTCGCCTTTGATGTTTGTCTGGGTTATTTTTCCTCTTTGCAGATTGTAGGACACCGATGCATGCTTTGCGTGAAATTTGCAGGGACTGTTTTGGATGCCACCACAGCCACGTTATTTATTGCTTCAGAAATCCACTGTTTCAAATGAGCACTGCAGCAGTTTTAATAAGTCCTTGTTTCTCTGCAGAAGAGGAGATGGTGTATGGAGTGACCATTTGGATTATTGCGGATATTGAACAGGCCCCTGGGAGGCAGATGTTGCTGAATGCCTTGAAACATATGGTGAGCTGCTGCTGCTTTCATTTCCAATTAGCCGTAGCCACAGGAAACATATACTCTTCAGAGACCACAAGGCGCATGCCCCTAAGTAATTAATTTGAGAGCAGTTCATCACTGGACTCGCTATCTGGTCATCAAAGGACCGGTTTGGGGAAATCGTGGGCTGGATCCTCGAGAATCAGCCTTGTTACCGGAAGATCACTGGTTTGATGCCCTTAACCAACCTTATCCAGGCACTATGGATAGGGCTGCCCACTGCTCCAGGGAAGTGTGCTCACTGACCGCTAGAATGCTCTGCCGAGTCATGACTCCAAAGGACAGGTTTGGGGCAGTCATGGGCTGAATGAACCAGTCTTGCGACCGGAAGGTCACTAGTTCGATTCCCTTAACTGACAGAATGTGACTCTGGTGCCCATGAGCAAGGCAACTCTCCAGGCACTGTGGATAGGGCTGCCCTCTGCTCCAGGTACACATGCTCACTGATCCCCAGTGTGTGTTATACAGAGTTCGGATTCCTCTGTGTGCAAGCACAAATGGTCAGTGGTGCTTAGTTCTAATGCTGGTTTTGTGGAAGTAATTATACTGATGTTCATTATGCGAGAAGTGTTGCAGTTGAGCGTGTAAACCTTTTGTTTTCATGCCCGCAGAAATCCAGTAGTTCCAGTAGCCGCGTCAGTGTGATTAATAACCCCAGTGGTAAACCCACAGAAGACAACAGCAGTCTGTACCGAGCCCTCTGGGCCTCCTTACTCACCCAGACCAACAAGAACACCCTCGACTTCACCCTCAAACTCCTGAAGGAAGAGACCGTTCAGCTCCACACACAGGGCACCAAGATTAAGGAGCTGCTTTTACAGGTTAGTGGTGCATAAAATACTGACACCCACCATTTACGAGTACTAAGTGGGAGATTTCAGCATTTAGCCTGACTGTGTCTTATTTATCATCCTGGCTTTCGCGTTTGAATCACATATTCCCCAAAGACCAATTGCACTGCTTCTTCATGTTTTATTCTTTTCATGCTGAATATGATTTGGCTTTACGGACTCCGGCATATTTTGAATGCTCTCTTTATGGTTGTTGCTTTCGGCTTCTCTGCGGAATGCATGTTTTTGAGGCTACACTGAAGTGCTTTTATGTGGCCAAGGTACATAGCCCACCCACTCAGTGTGCAATGCACTTTGGTCCATTCCTGATGAGGTGTGGAACTAGTAAGTGTCCTATATGTGGCTCTATTTTGAGCCAACCATGGTCTCTGGTGCACACTACTCAGTATTATACTCAACTCAGGTTTCATATAGTGGAAATACAATGTTAATTGGCTTTTTGTTGTTTTGTAAACACTGCTAAAAGATTCAGAGCTTGGTGTTTACAAATCCAATTCCATACAGGCAATATATGTGAAATCTGGCTTTAGGGGTGTCACAAAAACCCCATGTTTTTACCTATCAACCTGTTCTGCCTATTTCAGACCAATTTGGAGTGTAGGTCATGGTTACATCACTGACAGTAGCATGCAATTAGAAACAAATTTGTAATAGCTGCACCCAGAAGGAACCAACCGACAGGACTGAAACTTGGTGGAAAGGTTTGACATTGTGAGACATGCGAATGATTCAAGTTTCACGCATCTTATTGCTGCACCTAACACACAGACTGTTACAACGATTGCCCTTCACGCCACGTCAATATCAACAAAGACTGTAATGGTGTTGTGCCAGACTGTAATGGAGTGACTCCCGCTTTTGTCTTGGTGAAGACGACCAACGAATCGTGGTCAGCACAAAGATGAATGGTTTGTTGTCACGCTTCCAGAAGGCCTGGTGTTACTCTACCTCCACCCCTACCGCACATTCTGCAGGAACTGTGTGAGGATATTCAAGCTGCATGGGATGGATTATCACAGGACACCATTAGGAACCTCTACAGCTCCATACCGAGACATCTGGCATGTTGGATTAGCCAACGTGGCAGCCTGACACCATACTGAGAGACAGACTTCTGTATGTGTAGCTCAACAAATATTGTTCATATCAGTCTAAATATATCATAATGTATTATTCCTGGTTACCTTTGTCTTCCTTCCTCATTGCACCGTAATCCCACACTTCCTTGTGGGTGCAGATATTCTGTTGATGATGAGTGTAGTTTATCACTATATTGTATATTGTCACAATAAGTGGATTTTTATCATATACATAGAGATCTAAGTGGCCAGTGCTGTGTACCTGTCCTAAAGGTACAGTGATGGAACCCTGTTTAATACAAAGGGCTGAAAGTGGTCTTATAATAAATGAACTGAATGAAGAATGATGAAGGTTTTTGGTTCATAAACCAACACACATGTCATAAGCGGACCTCGGGAGGCTTGAGGCGCAGAGAAAGATGTATGAACATGGTGCTCTGAGAGCTTGCGCTGCAGCCCTGTTAGGATTTTATTAGCGGGTGGCAGGAAGACTGCTTTGCTGATATTGGCACTTTTCCTCCCTTCTCCTTTGGGGCATTGTTGGAAACTCTAATAATCTTGACTGCACATTCTCCTATGATTTGTTATTGACACTGACAGTCAGTGTTTAATTTGTTGTATAATCAGTGAAACAGCTTGATTGATGGATTGTCTGATGATTTCCATAGCGATGTACTTTGCATAGTGTCATCATATTTAATGTTTACTGTCAATATAGAATTCTTATTATATTAATGTTATTGCTGGCCCGGTGGAAAATTGTTTTTTGGGACTAGATTGTCTTTCCATATACCTCACTGCAGACCCGTGTAGGAAAGCATATATAAAGTATATACTACATATATTATATACATATATATATTGATGTTTTGGGGGTTCCATTTTGTCCTTATTATTATCTATTATTTATACACGTATCATCCAAAAAATAGCTGCACCCAGAAGGAAGTGTGGGATTGCAGTGCTATTGGGAAGGATGATAAAGGTTACCGGGTCATTTACACTGATATGGTCAATATTTATTGATCTACACATACAGAGTATGTCAAAGTATTGACAAAGTAGTGTCTCTCAGTATGGCGTCGGGCCGCCATGATTGCTAACGCAATGGGGCTGTAGAGGTTCCTAATGGTGTCCTGTGATAATCCATCCTACGCAGCTTGAATATCCTCACACAGTTCCTGCAGATGGTGAGGTAGAGGTGGAGTGACACAAGGCCTTCTGGACATGTGACACGTGACAACAAACTGTTCATCTTAACCACGGTGCATCCACACGCAGATTCATCCATCTCCACCAAAACAAATCCCGGTCTCGTCACTGAAGATGACTCGCTGCCATTCTGAGTCACTCCATAACAGTCTGGCACGACACCATTGTAGTCTTTGGTGACATTAACGTAGTGTTAAGTCGTCGTAGCAGTCTGTGTGCATGTAGTCCTGCGTGGTGCAGCCGTCAACCAATGGTGCTGGCACTAACAGGATGACTCATGGAGGACGTCTCTGCTCGCTAAATGTCTGCAGTTGTGACTGTTGGGTCAGTCAGGCAAGCGGTGAGGTCCATCCTTGCTTACGTCACGTTAGGCATTAAACTTGAATCATTCTCATGGCTCATGATGTCAGACCTACCCACCAAGTTTCGTTCTTGTTGGTTGACCCCTTCTGGGTGCAGCTATTTGTGCAGCTTTTTTTTTTGGTAAACATTTTCTCAAAGCTGCTGTCAGAAAATGCCTCAGGCATTGCAGCATGTTTGTAACCGTTTTCATGTAATAACTTTGTGTGAGGACGCTTTTAGAGACTACCTCATCAGACGCCACAGCAGACATTTGGTTCTGATCACCAGGACGCCTGACTGATCAGTTTCCTCTAGAACAGAGCATTTCACATCAAGCTGCTCTGAATGACTGATTGCACCTTAAAGAATTAATAAGTGGAGAAAATTTGGGGAAACAAACATCAGCGGAGTTCCTCTTAACTGCTTGTGTGTTGCTGTGCTGCAGGGAATGAACCAGGATGCCTTTGAGAAGAAGTTCAACACACTGGAGTTGGGCTTTTTGCACAGCCAGCAGAGGTTCTGTCAGGAGGTGCTGAAGCTGAAGGCAGGACAGACGGCTGTGGTCAGCAACGGCAGGGTAAGACGGCATTTCTGGATTTGCGCTTATTTCTGGGGTTTGGGTCGCCCTTAATTCAGCTCCCTAAAAAAGGCCTTCAGTCCATGCTTAGCAGACTATACAGGTTGTACATGACATATATGATTCCTAGATATCCTCTTATTATTGGACTCCTGAAGGTATAGAAACATGTCATGGCCACTGAAGCTACCAACTCTGAATCGTGTTGCACACAAACACAGTTTGAACAAAAAGACCAAATTCTTCACCCGCTGTGGTCCCTATGTTGGGTGACTCATCATTAACAATGATCTATAGCCTTCCTGCCGTGCAGGCTGGCATCTTGATCCTCTCTGCCGCTCACTCAGCATGCAGCTGATTCGGTCGGGGTCACAGGTGAGACCGCCGTGGCGCTCCGAAAGACTGATGCCTCAGCAGCCCCACCGCTGGCAGACAGGCATGAACAGGCCAAAGCCTGAGACAGCCTGACACCTCCTGTCACTCTCCATTTACAGCATGCTTAAAGCAATACTCCAGCATTTTTCAGCCTCCGTCTGCGCCGTCAGTAGCACACAGGCGGTTATTGCAGCAGTGATTTTCTGTATCTGCTGATTTAAAACACTCATAATTGAAGCTGTTGCTGAATTGCATCTAAAGTGAGCAACAGTTTAGAATTGTTATGTAGTTGCATATTTGATATGATTTGATACTGCGGTATATGGTTTGATACAGTTTCAAAGCAGCAAAAAGAAGGAGTGCCTGAAAGTGAGCCTGTTGTAATGTAAAATGTACTAAAAAGACATTTTTGTGTGGTTATGTTTATGTATTATTGCTTTCATATTCGTTCTTTTAAAGTAGTTAATATTATAACTGCACGATATTAGAGACATTAGAACAGGGCAGTGGAGTTTTGATAAACCGCAAGCTAGACCTAAGCTAATATGCTGACTATAAGCTAAAGACATAGATCCAAGCTAAGGTACGAACCCTGGTCTAAAACCTTAGACACAAACTAATTAATTAAAACCTCTGATCAAAGTCAAAGTAATGCTAATGTTCGACCACTGAACCAAGTTAATGTAGCAACCACAAGCTAAGGCCTGGTAAAACTCTAAATCGAAGCTAACCCCGAGCTAAAGCCCTATGCCAAAGCTAATGTACTAACAGAAAGCTAAAGTTGTAGGCTCAAGCTAACATACTAGGCCCAAGCTAATGTGCTAGCCACCAGCTAAAGCCCTAGGCCTAAGCTAATGTACTAGCCACCAGCTGAAGCCCTAGGCCTAAGCTAATCTAATAGCTAATATCTGTAGAATGTTCCAAAATGGAGACCTGGCAGTGCATTTTGCTGACAGGCTCCTGCTGTGTAGTTTTTTTTAGACCCATATTAGTCCAAGGACACTATGTGTAGACAACAATTAAGGCAAGAACACATTGCCATTAAATTCCTAGAGTGGCCTGGAATGTGTCTCGCTAAAGCAACCCTACAGTGGATCTGTAGCTACGCAGAACGGCCATCTGGCAGAAAGAGAGAGAGCAGCCAGCATCTCTCTGATTAGCATTAAAAACCGTCTACCACAGCCCTGCATACAGATTACCATCTCTGTCATCTGGAGAGGGGCTGGCAACCAGCTTTCACTGCTGCCATTGGTGGAAATAAGCTTCTGTTGCTGCTTCTCAAGGACATTTGTTCTCCTGCTGGTTGGGTCTGGTAGCTACTTCTAGCTTAGTCCCAGCCTCAGAGGCTCCGCCCACAGAGGGATGAGGGCTATGTCTTATGCCAGGATAGCAAATAGTTAGAATCAGAATTCTGATTGGCTACCCATATATCTGTGTGTATGTTAACAGAAAGCAAACCTTTACACACGGTTGTCTGTCCTGCACACAGAGAGAACGAGTGATGTGCCCAGGTACTTGGTTAGCTGTTCCAGGTGGCACCATCAAGTCATAATACTAGGGACGTGTCTGTATGTGTTACTTTTTTCTTGTACATGGTTGGGCATGTTTGGCGTTTCTCTCCAGGTCCTCGGGCCGTTTGCAGATGAAGAGGAGTTCAGTGTGGACGATTTCCACCTGCTGGAGAAGATCACGCTGAGCACCTCAGCCGAGAAGATCAAAGCTAAAGTCAAGCCAATGAACTTGACTCCCAAAAAGTATGCAGTTTTTTTAATTACTGTGCAACAAATATTTCTGAATATTTGGGATTTTATAAAGCCCAAACATGGAAGTGTTCTGTTTTACCACTGAAGCTGAAGTTTCATCCATTTAAAGCAGTATGTGCACTATATCAGCGGCTGAGGTCTTATTCACAGATAATGGAGAGTATTATTGACCTGACTGGAATTACTGCCAATAATTACACACACACATAATACTTATAGTTAATCTGCTAATTAACTGTCTGATTTAGCTGTGTCATGGCTCTGTCAAATTAGACAGTGCTCAGTCTTCTTAGACTCATTTCATGTATGGGGTACAGAGTGAACTTGAAGTAATTAAAAATTTTTGGTATAAATAGTATTGACTAGCCAGGGGACCACGTATCTGTTTATTGATGATTATCAGTTATGAGAAGCTGTCATTCTCAGGTTTAATTATAGCTTATCATTTAGCTTTGGCAAAGTCTTTTCATGGTCATGTGGATTTTTTATGTATCAAGTACAAAGCGCTAGATGGCTAGCTAACGTTTATCTTAAAGCTTTGAGCGAAGACAACATCTTTCTTTCTTTGTAAAATCTTGAATTGAAAATACCTTGTGGCATTGCCGGCCACTCTGGTGGAATTAACATTAACATTAAAATACTATCAGAGTTATATAATGAAGCAGAGTTATATAACCTGTAATATATAACCTGAGTAATTTGACATCTTTTGCATTTCTTTCATTTAAATTAAACAAGATTTGTAAGTTTACTTTATTTATAGGTTGGAAATCCTAACAATTACAAAAAGGTCCTAGCATGCCAAATATATGAATGGGGAAAAACACAGTATTTATTAATAATTTTGTCCCACTATACCTTTTCTTCTGAAATGGTTTGGCGTTTCTGACCTTAATACAACAGGGTATTAATTTGGGGTTGGTGCGCTAGGACCTTTTTGTAATTGTTAGGATTTCCAACCTATAAATGAAGTAAGCTTACAAACCTTGTTTAGTTTAAATGAAAGAAATGCAAATTGTGTCAAATTACTCCAAAACGTTTTGGTATTAAGACCTTGGCCCAAATTTGGGTTTCACTCAATTATACAGGTTATGTAACACTGATTTATATGCATTTTTTAAGACAGTAGTGTAAAAATACTTTGTCCAGTTGACGCTCAATGACCGTGTCAGTCATGCCGTATATTTTTGTCATTACCTGTTTAATGCAGAATCTTCAAATAGTGCACAGATTGGTGGAAATACAGTGCTAGTCAAAGGTCCTGCTTATGTTTTATGTACTGTAAAATAAAAGTGAAGACACCAAACCCTACTATAGCAATCATGGAATTATGCAGGTCACCTTAAAAACCTCCAGAATGGAACTTTACATGGAGATAAAACAGCTTTCTAAACCTGCAGTGGAGGATAAAATAATAAGGTTTATTTGTCTGTCCGTCACTGAATATTAACTAAACTGAAGGCGTAACTAGAGCTTTTTAATTGTGCAATTCAATATACATATTTGTTCACAAAGTGTGAATATATATATTGTATATGTATATATGTATATGTGTGTGTATGTATGTATAAATTGTACAATTACATGTATATTGGAGGTGGAGCTATGGCAAAAATGTGTTGTTGTGATCCATCAAGCGTATATGTGGTATATCAAGATGTATTGTTTCAGACTCTCATCGGTTTTGCAGGCTTATGTACAACAGACCCAAGTCTGTGTCTTAACCTTTGACTGGTACTGTATGTTAATAGCCGGTGCTAAAACAATAATTCCTATTCGAAAGTTTACCATGATATAAAATGCAGGTTACTCGTACGTACAGTCCACCTAGCAAACGTGATGTCATTGTACTGTAGCATTTAAAAGCACCGAAATCAGAATAGTACCGTACTTCAGTCTTATATTGGCCATACGTTCAAAGATGTGATTGGACCCCTTTGAATTGCCAATTGCATTCATGTTCATCATCATTACTCCCCCAGAAACTCCATATCCGCACATCCCTGATTTCAAGTTGTTCAGAATTTGTCTTGTAAAGAGTACCTCAGCATATGTTTGCCATTTCACACAAATATGAATAGAGCTTGTGGGATTCTCAGAGATGAATCAAGTCTGTGTGTTTCCTCTCCAGGGCATGTGATCTCATTATGAAAGTGGATGCTCTGCTCGCCGCTGCTCCCAAAGGGGAAGCCCGGAAGGATATCAAATTTACTAAAGACAAACACAGGTGAATTCCCATCTGATAGCCTTGCTCTTTTATTTTTCCCTCCTCATTCCAGTCATGTTTATCCGAAATGTGCCAAGAGATAACCGGAATCTGTTTGGGATCATTCGTGTACCCGATTTCTTCACTGTAGATGATGTTTTGTTCCTGATGATGTTTTGTTCTGTGTACGTCTGCAGTGTTTTGCATCTGGCTCCACGGGAAGATGAGGTGTTCTATGATGTGGTCGCAATCGTGGACCCGCTCACAAGAGATGCTCAGAAGTTGGCTCCTCTCTTGATTGTAAGTGGCCACAAGAGTTTGTGTGTGTTCATTCATTTTCAGGCGTGCCTGAATAAGACTAGGAAAACCAGAGATGATCTGCACAGGCCACCAAAATGTGTATGGGCATTTGCAAGGGAAGATGAATTCTATAAACTGACAGAGCAAAATCGTTTCTTTGGTTACTGAGGGTTAGCTTATGCTGCATTTACATTGGTCTGGCGTAGGAACAGCCAGGAACACCTGGAAACATAAGGAAAACATTAAAGGGTGATGGATCAGTGGTAAACATGCTCCCGTCCCCATTTTTTTTGGAACATCAAAATTGTAACGAGCCTTTTTTTTTAAAAAACAATATCGTTTATTGTCCCCTTATTGTCCACCTTTTATTTTTTTGAAAAATGTTTTGCGAATTGGGTATACAGTACCTATGGGACACATTAATTACACACCATTAACTTCATGAATATCAGCTCACTCAAAATTAGTCATCTGTGACTGAAACATACCTAGCATGTCACACCTCCATGAGCACCAGTAACAGCTGTGACTGGATTTGGCATGCAGTGGACAAGTTTCTGGATGTAGGCTCCATCAAAGTTCAGCCATTCTTACATCAAAGTATTGCACAGTTGGTGCCAGATTTGGTGGATGCCTGGCATTTTACTGGCCATCCCACAGATTCTATAGGATTCAAATCTGAGGATTTAGCTGACCAATCCAGATATGAATGCTCCTGCATGTACATCATGCCAATTGGTCACATTTGCAGCTCTGTTAAATCATGTTGGAGTATAGGGATAGGAATGTTTTGTTCCTCAGTAAGATGATGAACAAAAGGACCCGTTCCATGAAATCAAAACACTTCCAGAATATTACAGAAGGGGGACTCATTTTTTAAAGCTTACAATAGCAATGGATCATATTACATATTGATACTTACATCTATAATACATGTGGTCAGGAGTATGGTACCACACTGACATAGTACAGGAACAACCGTGTGTGTGTGGTTGCCATTGATGGCCTAGTGTGCTCCAGGCATGTGTGCTGTGAATATGATGATCTGGTTTAGCTTCTGCACGCTCACTCAGCTCCCCAGTGCCTGCTTACTCCCAGCACTGTGCTGCAGCCACAGTGGTGCACTTTGTCCAGGAAACTCATAAGGAAGTTAAAACAAGAGTGATGGGATCAGTGGATGGGGCCGCAGGGTGAGCCATGAAACCCCGGGTGGAGACCTCCCTGCTGAGTCCACTTATTCTGTGGGACTGCTTGATTTTGTACATTTTCAGGACATAGAAAGTCCTGACACTGCAGGAAAGGGAAAACAACAGGGCTAATCTACAGGACCGGAATAATGGCTCGGGCTTAGTGAAGTGCTCCGGGAGCTTTAGCGTTAGGCTTATATTAATCCAGATCTTAGAGAAGACATATGAAATGTATACGGCCCGTGTGTATGACCTGCTGGCCTGACATCATGCATGTGTGCTTCCTGCAGGTGCTTGGTCAAGTGGTCAACACGAGAGTGCAGTTGTTCATGAACTGCCGAGCCAAGCTGTCCGAGATGCCCCTGAAGAGGTGAGAGACGGTGCCTAATTAAATTTTCTGCTCCGAGGGTCTCGAAAAGCCCACACAGCAGTGTACCACCTGCTCTGATTTAGACCCCATCACTGGGGGCCACTCTCTTTTTGTTTTTGTTTCAAATGTTTTTGAAACATTTCAGGGTTTGCTGAAATTCATAATTATATTTTTTAACAAATCAATACAAGCGGAAAGACCTGCCGCGTTGCTGCAGTTACAGACTGTAGTCCATCTGTTTCTCTGTATACTGTATTGCCCTGTTCTTCAATGGTCAGGACCCCCACAGGACCACCAAAGAGCAGGTATTATGTGGGGGATGGATCCCTGTCAGCCCTGCAGGGACACTGATGTGATGGTGGTGGTGTGTTAGTATGTTTGTGTATTAGTGGATCAGACACAGCAGTGCTGCTCAACCCCTCAGTGTCACTGCTGGACTGAGAATCGTCCACCAACCAAAACTATCCAGTTGGCAGTGTCCTGTTGGCAGCTGATGAAGGACTAGAGGATGACCAACACTGCACTGTGACTGTACATCTACAAGGTAGGAGTGTCTAATAGAGTGGACAGTGAGTGGACACAGTGTTTAAACACTCCAGCAGCACTGCTGTGTCTGATCCACTCACACCAGCACCACGTCAGTGTCACTGCAGAATGATCCACCACCCACATAATACCTGCTCTGTGGTTAAAGCCTAATATAATTAGGCCTAATTAATACCTGACTGTTAAAGAAGAAACCGATGGATGACAGTCTGTAACTTTAGAACTTCAGGGTAAATACAAGGAGAGGTTTTTAATGTTATGGCTAATATATATATATATATATATATATATATATATATATATATATATATATATATATATATATATATATATATATATATATATATATATATATATATATAGTTATAATAGTTATAATAGTTATATTGCTATAGGTTCTGAGTTTATGTGCTAGGTAATATGCTCTAATATGCTCTTTTTGCTTTCGTGTGCTTTTGCAGCTTCTACCGTTTTGTGATGGAGGCGGACGTGTCCTTCCTGGGCAACGATACAATATCCCCTGGCCCAGTGGCCCGCTTCACTGAAATCCCAGAATCCCCTCTGCTCACACTGAACATGATCACACCAGAGAGCTGGATGGTGGAAGCTGTTCGGAGCCCACATGACCTGGACAACATTCACCTACAGGAGGTATGTATGCATTCTCATACACAAAGCATTGTTATTCAGTGACTAGAGACTAACCCTGGCAGTAGGGTGGTATGCTATTGTGATAATTTCATTTCTGCTTTTAATATGCTGTTCTGAGAATATCATGGATGTCATCAGCATCTCTAGGAACAATTGTATCATTAAAAATGAGACAAATTATCGAGAGCCTGTAAACAACAAAAGATGCATGAAAATAAGACTGAACGATTAATTCCTTTCATATCCATAATCTATAATTGGTGCCTTTTTTATGATCCATGGAGTCGTTCAGTATTCTGGAAGTGCCGATGATGCCCATTATGTACCCAGAATGTGTTTCATTATGTAATTCATCACAATAATGATAAAATAACAACTCAGTTAGAAAGAGTGCAATTACCAAATGTCAAGAGCTGCGATTTTAATTATATCCTTCCAAATTCAACCGCCTCTTAACAAGCTCCTGTCTACTCATCAAACACTTTCATGATTTTCCTCCATTATCCATAATATCATCTAGTTTTTGTGGTGTTCTTTATTACGAACTGACTGAGAAATAACGTTTTTAGGAAACGATTTCAGGAAACTTTAGATTACTTCATTTATTTATTATTAAGGGTCCACCTTCACTCTAACTGGTTTAGAGTGCTATGTTAGGTTAGTGTTACATTTTCTACATCCATAACATTGACGTCAGTGATGTCAATGTCAGTCACATCCACATCCGGCAAGCGAAGGCAGTTTTATCATTACTTAGGATGGTTGTTTGTTATCTGTTGCTTTTATCAAAAAACATTTTTTTAATGATTTCCTGGTCTGCAACAAATACCTGGCAGGCATCAGAGCATAGCATTTTCATAAACCTACACTTTAAGATATATGACTTTTAAATTAATTTTTTATCTGATTCTTTTATCTAACAACAAAGTAGCGAATGGCCTGATGGGATGTGAGCATTATTTGCGTAAACTGTTGGCTAAGCCTGCTACGCTAACTTCTCAGCTGTTTCTAGCTGTAAATGTTTTCATAGCTTGTTCTCATTTGAGATGCTAACTGAATATTAAATAATGATTGTTTAAAAAAACAAAACAAATGAAACTTGTCGTCAAAAGAACAGTTGCATAAATATTTGCACCCTGAAGAAATCAACCCACCGGAATCGAACTTGGAGTTGAGAAATCTGACTGTGCCGACTTATAATAGGAGCTCTTGTGACCTCTTGTTTCGGAAGCATGGCTTAGCTGTTAGCTACCTAGCTGTAGCTTAAGGATATACCATTAGGGCTGAGTGATCAAGTATCAGCTGCGACGTGAATGTAATCTATGCATCATAAGTAGGGCTGTGTATCAGCAAGAAGCTGCTAACACCACACAGTTTATGATTCGATTTACTGAGGATCTGAAAACAAGGCAATATTTTGTGATTTTGAGAAATAGCATTTTAGGAACATGACATACCGTTAAAGCATAGGTTTGCTAATTTTAAAAAAAATGGCTCTCTTTTTTAGAATTGATACAGCATTACAGCCCAAGTCATAAGATGGAAGACTGGGTTCTCTAGCTTTAGCAAAATGTAGGCAGCCTCCAATGTGCACCGCTGAACCACACTGGTTGGCAGAGTCACAGGTTGTTCGTGCTGCCTCTGAGATGCCGCTATCAATCACTTTACGTTCTGGCATGCCCAAACAGTTACGAGCAGCTGGAGTCGTATCTTTAATTGTATGCTAGTTATTCTGTGTAGCTTTCCATGTCCCGAGATGAATGAGTATTTCAAAATAGCAGCTTTATAAAATAAAATAAAATATTATTTTCTTTGAATGTAAGTTTGCAGTTATGGAGCATTTCTATTGGTGCATTTATCATGAAATTTTCACATGAAGTGCATCTGAATATTCATTTATTCATTCATTCCTCTTTTTAAACCCACTCATTCTTCCCTGGGTTGCAGGGAAATGCCCTGCACAGACCATCGCAGGTTCAAATGATATGTAAAAATTAATACTGAAAAATTGAGACTCTTGGTTATGTCTGGGGGGCTTGCTTTGACTTTTGCCAAAGTTGTTCTCATACTTTTTCACCTCCCTGTTTTATAGTGCTGGTATATCCTGTATCTTGCTACCAGTATAACAGCGTTTTTAAGCCTTGCTTAGAACTACTATTTTATTTCACCTCTGAGTTTGAGTGAGAATGAGAATCCTGATCTATAATCAACTCTGATAGTCCATATTTCTGAACTCTGATGCTAAACAACTGACCCTGGATCAGCTTCTTCGCTGTAGATTAACCATGTTAATCGTTGTTAATGTTGGCACTGATGATGTGATATGTCGTCTGCTGTCTGATCTTAGGTCAGTGGGATGGTGAATGCGGAGTACGAATTGGAGTACCTGCTGCTGGAGGGACACTGCTTTGACATGTCCACAGGCCAGCCTCCACGGGGCCTGCAGTTCACTCTGGGCATGAAGCAGGACCCTCTCATACAGGACACGATCGTCATGGCCAACCTGGTGAGGCTTAACCATTTAACCAAACCAGCCATTAGTGTGAATGTCTGTTTGGTTGTTTGACTGTTTTCCATAATTAAGTTATTGCAGTGCTGCACAGCATGACAGTTACATTCACATCTGGCAAGGGAAGGCCTTTTTATAATTTATTGATAATTAATTATTAATTGATTAATTGATTTTCTGTTTGCCTGATATATACACTCATCATCAAAATAATAGGTGCATAAATAATTGCACCCAGAAGGAATCAACCCATGAAAGCGAGCAGCGATGCCCTCCATGAGTCCTCCTGTTAGTGCCAACACCATTGGCAGACGACTGCATGACGCAGGACTACATGCCTAGGCCACTATGACGATTCCCCTTAACACTACGTCAGTGGTGCAATACTGCAATGGTGTCGTGCCAGACTGTCCTAAGAATGGCAGTGAGTCATCTTCAGGGACAAGTCCCACGCCATATGTCCAGAAGGCCTGGTGTCACTCCACCTCCACCCCAACCACACCATCTGCAGGAACTGTGTGAGAATATTCAAGCTGCATGGGATGGATTATCACAGGACACCATTAGGGACCTCTACAACTCCCATGCCAAGACGTTTGGCATGTTGGGTTAGCATGTTGTGTATGTGTAGCTCAATAAATATTGATCATATCGGTGTACATGTATCATCATTTACTGTTCCTGGTAACCTTTCTTCCTTCCCAACAGCACTGCAATCCCACACCTCCTTCTGGGTGCAGCTATGCTTTTGATGATGAGTGCGTCAGTCAAACACAGCAGCTTCTCTTTACATTGTGTAAACGTGTCATACCAGTCAACCAATATACCGATAGAAATTGTCTTTACATTGAATGATATTAAAAGTGAGGAACATTGATTGGCCTCTCCTGCAGAGTTGCCGTTTTGGAGATGCTTGTTTTTGCTTTGGTCAGTGAGGGTATATTGTGAGCACCAAAATGTACTTGGTGGGCGACTTTAATAGTCCATACTGAAGCAGTAATATTTAATGGATAGTGTTGCTTGTTTGACTGTGCTATGAATGAAGAAGGTTAAGTGAAGGCTGCATGCACACCCTGATGAATATAACTGCTGAAATTTGCGTTCTCTGCTATTATATTTTGTGCTGCAGGGTTACTTCCAGCTGAAGGCCAATCCTGGTGCTTGGATCCTTAGGTTGCGCAAGGGCAGATCTGAGGACATCTATCAGATACAAGCGTGAGTACTGCTTAGTGTACCTTAGCATACAATACAGAAACCCACCAAAGCAGTAAACTTCGTTGTTTAGATAGCTGCTCAGATGGAGCCCAATGGATAGCAATATTTGTTCAAGCGGAGTCGGCGTGCAATTTTTTAGCAACACATTTCCAAGCTGTTCGTGTAGTTCTTACCCTAAATCTAAGCTGGATGGCTGTGACAGCCATGAAAAACGTACAGCAGCTCAGTCCACCCATACACATTGAATAGCTGTCAGGCCATAGCAGCTCAACCCACTCATTTACACTGAACTGCTATCGGCCTATATTTGCTCTTCCCACTCATTCACACTGAACAGCTATTAGCCTATAGGAACTTAGTACATGCATTCACATTGACCAACTATCAGCCCTTACATTCACACTGAACAGCTATCAGCCTATAGCAGCTCAGTCCTTTCATTCACACTGAACAGATATCAGCCTATAGCAGCTCAGTCCTCTCATTCACACTGAACAGCTATCAGCCTATAGGAACTTAGCCCATACATTCATACTGAACAGCTATCAGCCTATAGCAGCTCATCCCACTCATTCACACTGAACAGCTATCAGCCTATAGCAGCTCATCCCACTGAACAGCTATCAGCCTATAGCAGCTCAGTCCACTCATTCACACTGAACAGCTATCAGCCTATAGGAACTTAGCCCATGCATTCACATTGACCAACTATCAGCCCTTACATTCACACTGAACAGCTATCAGCCTATTACAGCTCATCCCACTCATTCACACTGAACAGCTATCAGCCTATAGCAGCTCATCCTACTCATTCACACTGAACAGCTATCAGCCTATAGCAGCTCATCCCACTCATTCACACTGAACAGCTATCAGCCTATAGGAACTTAGCCCATACATCCTATAGCCGTCAGCCTATAGGAACGTGGCCCATGCATACACATTGACCAACTATCAGCCCATACGTTCACACTGAACAGCTATCAGTCTATAGCAGCTCAGCCCACCCATTTACACAGAACAACTATCAGCAGCTCAGGGCACGTTGAGGTTCTAAGGAGTGCTGTTACTACATATTTTTAACTTTTACTACCTTTTGAGGGACGGACAGCCAATCAGGACATTTTCATATTGTTGTTGTTAGAACAAAATCATAAATCTTGAAATGATAGCTTTATAAAAAAAAAGTTAATGTAACAAGATTTTATTCCAGGTAGCTGTGGCTGATTGGAAGTTACCCGACAAATAGAGTGAAAATGTACAGAGTGCTTATAGCACATTAAAAGTTACACTGCTCATGTTTCTTCTGCTTTGTGGACTTCAAATCCATCCAAACCGTCCCAACCACTAAGATTTATTTCCCAGCTTCCGCAGGTAAAGCTGGAAAGCGATCTCATTTTTCACTCTGGCAGCACCATTGTTCAACTGGTTAGCACTGGTGCAGCCTGGTTAAGAGGATGCCCATGAGAATGAGCAGAGAGAGCTGAGCTACACTTAATCACGTTATGCTATGCAACTCTTTCTGAAGAAGCAAAAATAAATGAGGCACGGTACAACTGTAGCATGCATACGGATATCTAGGCATGTACCAGGGTTCCATTTGGCTCATAGTACTGGATGATATCAGTGTCCCTCAGATCTGTCAGCATCTGCAAGAAGGACCATTTGCAGCCCTATATGGATTCATGTACCCCTACAATGATGGGATGTTCCAGAAAGATAATACACCGTGCCATTGGACCCAGGTTGCCCAGAGTTATTTGAGTGCAGCTCAGGCTTGCATCGCATTATGAATTGCATCATGACACAGCAATGCCTGAAACCATGTCTGCATACCTTGAAGCATCAGCATATCAGTTGCACTTTACAATGGTTCCCTCTAATCACTTCTGTTTGGAACATCATACGTTCAGTTATTTGTGGGCCATGATTTGCAGTATTTGCAGTGACCTGGATGTTTCTATTAATATGGACAATAATCGAGTAACTATTTGCATTAAATTCCTGTGTTTTTGTGCTCCAGGCATGATGGTACAGACTCGCCGGCAGATGCTGGAGATGTTATAGTGGTGCTCAACAGCTTCCACAGCAAGATCATCAAAGTTCGAGTGAGTATAGCAGTCATAGTAAATTAGTTTGAGCTGGGTTGCTAACAAGAAAACTGTATATAGTCAAATAAAGTTTGGTCATATTACATATTTTGTCAATTGAAACCATTTTCTTTTTATTGTTTGGTGCACAATTAAATTTTTTTCCTGGATTTGTCAAATATTAAATATTAAACAGTACATATTTGCTGTGCCATGCAACAAATACACAGTAGCTGTGCATTAAAATGTCTTTAGAAGACATAGTTTTGTTGGTGATGGTACAAAAGCACGTGTATATATATTCACCTAATGAGCCTGCGGCAGCTTAGCCACACATCAGAACAGGCCATTTGCATATATCAGTCTTAAAGGCACAGTAACAAATTATATTCACATCTTCACTGCACTGTAACTACACTGTATGGCCAAAAGTATATGGACACCCTTCCTAATTATTGGTTTGAGGCATTTTAGCTATACCTATTGCAAACCAACATAGTAGAACAGATCATAGACTGAGCACAATTGGATGCTATTTTTGGCACAAGTCAGTTCATGTCTACTGACAAACTCCCAAGTCAGTTTTCTGCCCTGGTCACCATGGGCTGTTATTAGATGCAAATGGAGGCATCTAGGAGCAGCAACAGCTCAATCACGAAGCGGTAAAGCGGAGCCACCAATTGCTGAAGTGAGTAAAGCAACCTCTGGAAGCAACATTGGCATAGGAACCATGCATTGGGAGCTTCAAAGTTTTTAAGCTTCAGCTGTAGTGGTGTAAAGCACAACACCACTGGACTCCGGAGTAGTGGAAACGTGTTCTCTGGAGTGATGAATTACGCATCAGTGTCTGGCAACCTGAGCCATGAAACTGTATTGGCAGATGCCAGGAAAACAGCTACATAGGGGAATGGACGATGCCAGCAGTAAAGCTTGGTGAAGTGGGGATAATGATCTGAGGATGTTTCTCAGGACTTAGGCTCTTAGTTCCAGTGAAGGGTGATCCTAATGCTGCAGCATACAAAGACGTCTTGTGGGAGCAGTCTGAGGAAGATCCTCTCTGCCCCTTTGCTCAAAGCCATGTCCATGCTTTGATGGCTTTGGTGTGGAGGAACTTAAGTGGCCTCAACAGGCCTGACTTCAACCCTGCTCAACACCTTTGATGAACAGGACCTTGATTGTTAGCCATACCTGCTTCTCCAACGTCAGTGCCTCACAAATGCTCTTTGGACTGAATAGGGACAAATTCCTGAAGACACACAAGAGTGGCATCTCTATATTAATGTCCAAGATTAGTGTATGGGATTTCCAACAAGCACAAATAGGTATGATGGTGAGGTGTCCACTCTTGGCCATATAGTACATCTGAATAGACTGATGTCGTCCTTAGGCTGGCAGGATCGACACTGTTAACTGGATTAGAATTGATGCATTCCGTTACTTCCTTACTCGAACACACATGCCAACATCACAGAAGTAAAAGCTCACCTGTCTCTGGATTTCAGGTTCAGAAAAAGCCTGACAAGCTTAACGAAGATCTCCTCAGCGAGGCCACTGAAAGCAAAGGCCTGTGGGATTCCATAACCAGGTGAGTTCAGTACAGAGTGCTGTGTTTCCATGTGTGTGTGATCAGGTTTCTGATTTAGTTTGGGATTCTGGGAAAAGTCGTATTTTTCACTCAGTGGCCCTGAAGGTTTATTTTGGCTTTAGGCATCTTAAGACAGCCATGCTAGACCAGCGATAACAAAGAGTTTAATGAACACTAAGATCAGTAGAAGTGCACTTCTGGTGGGCTTCACTGTATGATCGCTACCTGTGCATGTATGCCATGTTCGTTTCAGTGAACTTTGTTAACTTTGTGATCTGTCTCTTCGCTCACTGCTGTCTTTGTGAAGTGTGTGGAGTGCTTTGGAGAAAAGGTAGGGAGCTAAATCTTTAAATACATCACATTCAAACCTATATAAACCCCCAGGCTGATACATTCTGAGCTCAGGTGTCAAAAAACCTCTTCAGAGTGAGAGTCCCGTAATCCAGCCACTCTGTGTGCATGACGGACTGAGTGGACTGAGAAGAAGTCTTAACAAGCACCAACTGAAGTTATCATTTAAACATTCAGATAATTCTAATTACAAATTTAGAGTCATCACTTCTACAACTCCTTATTCCACATCTCCATTCCCATGGTCTCTGTGAGGAGCTTCTTGAACAGGTACATATCCTTTCAGACTATCCATGGTGTTGATGTGTCCTCTTACAGTGGAAGGATGGACAGAAACACCTGTGGACCATTCTGAATCAAGAATGGAGCTTGATGTTCTCCTCTCTCTGAAAGATTTGTTTAAGTGCTGTTTTCTCATGGGGACAGTTTTGATGGTCTAGCTAGTCTTCCAGGTGGTTGCTAGGAGTCCCATTTTCTCTGTAGCTTTTAATCTATTTTTAAAGTCCTCGTTTCAGATCTCCTCAGAACCTTCTCTTCTTAAACTTGTATGCAATGGCTGACTTTGACTGGAAATTAAATAATTAAAGGCTTTACACAAGCATCCACTCAGTGTACTATGAGAGATGGGGACAGCAAGCAGGTGGAGTTTTCAGTTGGAACACATGTGCCCTGCCATGGTATCATTAGTTAACTAGTTACCTAGCCATGCGTATTTTGTAATGCCAAGCCTTATTTGGAAAGTCATGTAACTGGTGTCTTTGTCTCTGGGGTGGTTAAAAAGTTCATAGTTTCTGAAGGCACTGATTTCTGGGAAAGATCTACTGCTGAAGTTAATACTAGTGTTCACCTGATCTGTCACCCATTTCAAGGCGTATCTAGTAAGTTTTGTTAAGTAATATAATTAAAGTTTATTAACTGAAGTAAATAAAGTAACCCCCAATTGTCCCCCAGTGGGGAAATGTCCAGGCACGGTTGACGAGGGCATGAATATTAATACATACTACATAGATTAGTGGCCAGCTCCTATTATATAGCACTGCACTGACTTCCCCTCTGCAGGTAGACAGCAGCAGCCATCCCTTCTTTAGGAAGCTACAAGAGGGAGTTTCATTTCACACTCTTCATAGACCAGATGTCAATGTATCTGCCCCATCCTTCAGTTTGAGTGCTCAGTGCAATGTGCAGCGAGTGAAATATGGTATACATTGAATGCTAGTAGACAAAGAAAGTTGCACGGAGTATGCAGCCTGTGTTTGCACATTTCCTATACAAGAAAAGCTCCACACTTAAACCTGTCATGGCCTGAAGCGGTGCACTGCTGCCCTCAGCAGCCCTGTGGCCTGTGCCAGTGGTTTATTAAATATTTCTTTTTAATTACGATGAACTGAAAGCTCATGAGCAGGTGCTCGGACCCCCGAGACAGTGCAGTTCAGTAATTAAGAAGAGGGTGTAATATCTGTTGTAGAAAAACAGCAGGATCACAAAAAGAGTGGCTGTTTTTAGACGCTGTGTTCTCCGTGTGTGCTGGACTGAACGTCTTTGGCTCTCCGTAGTCAATGTCAGTAGTGCATCCTGCACATCCAGCACAGTGTTTGGACTGCATTCACGTTACAGCCCTGGTTGCTTAACACTGTTTTTATTTTTTTTGTGTGCTGATCTGAACCTTCTTACAGTAATGTCTTTGTAAGTGACTTAAATCTGTCCTCAACGTGGACACATCTCTGCCATGAAATGATCAGCATGCTATCAAAGAAAATAGAGTTCATTACAGTTCAGTTCCAGCACACGCGAAATAACATAGATACTAACACTTGGAGGACTACCTGCATAGGGACTTTGACACATGCATGAGCATTGAAGAACACATTTAAATGGCAAACATTGGCAGAGCAGCTGCACATAAGATCACAGGTACACAGGTAGCACAGGTGTAAAGCTCCACCACTGGACTCTGGAGCAATGGGCACTTATTCTCTATGAGTCAGTGATGAATCACACTTCACTATCTGGCAGTCTGATGGATGAATCTGGGATGGTGTGTGCGATATCTACCAGAATGCACAGAGCCAACATTAAAGTTTGGTGGAGGGGGAATAATGTTCTGGGGCTGTTGTTCAAGGTTTGACCCTCTTGGTTCCCCTTGGAAGTGTGATGTTAATGCTGCAGCATACAAAGATATTTACACACGTGTGTGCTTCCAGTGTTGTGGCAGCAGCTGTTTGGTTATGGTGCTGTCCTGTTCTAGCATGACTGTGCTACCTGTGTGTGAAGCCAATTCCAAATAGACATGGCTGGGAGAGATAGGTGTGGAGGAACTCCAATGACCTGTACAGAGTCTTGTCCTCACATACTTTTGACCACATAGTTTATATCTATAGACTAGTTATGGTATAATTGTTTGTATATATGATATAATAGATTTTGTTTTGTTGATCTTAAGGCAAAAAGCAGTGTCAGCTGTAATGTGAGTCAGACATTCATACTGTTTGGCATGCATAGGTGTTTGTGTTGCAGCAAACTTCAGAACTGCAAACAAGACAAACTGTGTGTGTGTGTGTGTGTGTGTGTGTGTCGGTTTCAGTCTAACAGGCAGCTCCAGTATGGAGGAAACGGAGAAGGAGGACGTGCTCAACATCTTCTCAGTGGCCTCTGGACATCTGTACGAACGCTTCCTGAGGTAGGACGCCCACACGCCATTACACGATGGACACACACTGTTTTTCTTTTGTCTTGTCTCCTTCCATCATCCTCTGCTTTCTCTTCCTTTCAGGATAATGATGCTCTCTGTCCTCCAGCATACAAAAACCCCCGTCAAGTTTTGGTTCCTGAAAAACTACCTCTCCCCATCTTTTAAGGTGAAACCGCAGCTTGTGTGCATTTTGGTACATTTTCAGGACCACAGTGTTCTGACCTTGTAGGACGAAACAGACAGAAGCATTGAGTTGGTCCTGTAGGTCTGTGTTCCAACAAAAGAGAGAGCAAAAAAAAAGTCTGATGGGTAATTGTTTATTGTTGCGGTCCTGTGTAAACATGAATTTCTTCATCTGCAGCTTTATGGCAGAACATTCCTCGTTTTTAATGTAAGCTGATTTAAAAAGAGAGTTTATTCCAAGCAGTTTTGGAGTTATAGACACATTCTACTCTATAGAATTTTTGCTTTTTAGAATTAGCATAATGATAAATAAATACATGCACATTATATAATGCACGATACATACTCTTATTACATAAGAATACATTTAGACATATAGGTTTGTGCAAACGTTTGGAATTTTTTTTTGGCCAAACTACATGTTTTGTTGGAAGTAGAAACAAGTGAACACCTCTGTGGAGAACAGGCATCATCTACATGTATTAATGCACAGCTGATGTTTATTTGCTGAATTGAATACATCGTGGGGGAAACATGAAATGTGGCCTCTGGAAAATGTGCCACATCTTATTTAATTTTGTCTATTTACAAAATGTTATAATTGTGCTCTAAAATGAGCTGAAATGTGTCATACATACGATTTGATCCCTGTAGAAGATGTGTTCACTTAGAAAATCAACAGAACAAGAGATTTGATTGCATACAGTGGTATAAGTTCAGTTTCCTGAATCGACAGGGCGTGACTGAATTGCCATTTAGCAAGGCACCTAACCCCCAAACTGCTCCATCAGGCACCATAGATCATGTTACCCACCACTCTGGAAAGTGTGCTTTCTGCCTCCTAGTGTGTGTGTTCAGTATTGCTACTAGCCCACTATTTTAATCTAAGCAATTTTTGGCTGTTAACCATATTAAATATAACCATATTAACCATATTAAATATAACCATATTAACTAGGTTAAATATAACCATATTAAATATAACCATATTAACCATATTAAATATAACCATATTAACCATATTAAATATAACCATATTAACCAGGTTAAATATAACCACATTAAATATAACCATATTAAATATAACCAAATTAACCATATTAAATATAACCATATTAACCATATTAAATATAACCATATTAACCAGGTTAAATATAACCATATTAACCAGGTTAAATATAACCATATTAAATATAACCATATTAACCATAATAAATATAACCATATTTAATATAAACATATTAATCATATTAAATATAACCATATTAACCATATTAAATATAACCATATTAACCAGGTTAAATATAACCATATTAAATATAACCATATTAACCATAATAAATATAACCATATTTAATATAACCATATTAAACATATTAAATATAACCATATTAACCAGGTTAGATATAACCATATTAACCAGGTTAGATATAACCATATTAACCAGGTTAGATATAACCATATTAACCATATTAAAAATAACCATATTAACCAGGTTAAATATAACCATATTAACCATATTTAATATAACCATATTAACCAGGTTAAATATAACCATATTAACCATATTAAAAGGGGACCTATTAAGCACCATTGTAATTTTAGGGGGTCTGCTAGAATAGATTTAGCTTCTATGTTCCAAAACTACATTATTCTAAAACACAACTGTACATCTATATTCACTGTCTGAATGCACCACTCTGTTAGAGCTCCTGTGTCTTTAAGCCACGTCTCCTGATAAACCCAGTGTACTCTGACTGGTCAGTTCACCCACTGTGTTTGTTTGTTCAACCAGAAGAGCGGTTAAAAGCTGTAGCATTGTGTGGGCAGGGGGTGTGCCAAGCTTGCCGGTAGGCCGGCAATAAGGATTGTGTTACAAGATGACATCACCTTGTAACACGTCTGGAATTCCAATAAAGCGCTTCAGGCAAATGAGAAAAGCAGAGTTTCTACCGTTGGCATGTACTATGGGCTTTAGAACTTTGCAGAACTTTGTTTACATGAAAAATAAAAAGCTTCATAACAAACTAAAGGCAGGAGAAAAACTGGAAACGCATAATTGGTCACCTTTAAGGTTGGAGCAGAGAGATGAACAGTACAGCCCCCTTTTTCTTTTTCTTTTTTTTTTTGAATCTCTCTATTACCTCGCCACCTGCAGGTCTGACCCAGCCGGGCCAAATTTTTAGGCTCCTCTGATAAAACTACAAAGTGGTGGACAGCCTTAAAAAGGCACTGATCTCTCAGACATCTCAGCACAAATGACCAGCTGCTCACATAGGAGGGAGAAAGCCCTCCGTTACGTAAAGACACTGAATCACTGACTCACTGTTTAATGAATAATGTATGAGTATTGCTAGGAGACATGGTCACACTCTTTTTCCTCTTCAGTGCATGATACACGGACTCATCTGATGTCTTTATGTGTGTCTGTGTACGTAGGAGTCCATTCCCCACATGGCCGAGGCCTATGGTTTCCAGTATGAATTGGTGCAGTATAAGTGGCCCCGCTGGCTACATCAGCAGACGGAGAAGCAGAGAATCATCTGGGGCTACAAGATCCTCTTTCTGGACGTGCTTTTCCCTCTAGCTGTGGATAAGATCATCTTTGTGGATGCTGATCAGGTACAAGCAAAGGTCCACAGGTTTCAGTGACGGTTAATGAACCTGCTGTTCCCCCACCAGTTATCATTAAGTCGATTGGACACCCTGTAATTAAGATTCATGATTAAATACTAATTAAACTAATTGAATCTTGAGTTTTATATTACCTAAAAGTCTAATGGCAGAGTTCCTGTGGTCCCAGCGCTCATTTAAATGGTGATCTGCTGAGGTAGAAGGAGCCTAGTTGGTGATTGCTATGTGTCTGGCAAGTGTGTTGGCTAAACTCCTCTATTTACTCAGATTGTCAGGGCAGATCTGAAGGAGCTGAGGGATTTGGACCTGGAAGGTGCCCCCTATGGGTACACACCGTTCTGCGACAGCCGCAGAGAGATGGAGGGTTACCGTTTCTGGAAGACTGGGTACTGGGCGTCACATCTGGCTCATAGGAAATACCATATCAGGTTAGTCGGAGTAGTAGCATGATTATCAATGTGGAGGATATGTGATCTGGAAAGATTTGCTTTTGTGCTAAGTGATTTGATTCCAGACATCAAAATAACATGGAGTAAAATTTGGGGTAGCTGTTATGGAGGGCTGCAAGGCTGTTTTACCAGCTGTATCGTTTTCATGGTCCATATCTGCAGTTCCATGTTGTGATAAATGTCTCCTCTGCCACTTCAGCGCACTGTATGTCGTGGACCTAAAGAAGTTCAGAAAGATTGCAGCGGGAGATCGTCTCCGTGGACAATACCAGGCCCTAAGTCAAGATCCCAACAGCCTTTCCAACCTGGACCAGGTCAGTACCCTTTTGTAGCCCGCAATGTCAACTGGGTTTATTTTGACTGGGTCACTGAGGAGTATTAACACTCCTCTTGTATGATACTGACAGGACCTCCCCAACAACATGATCCATCAAGTGGCCATCAAGTCTCTTCCCCAGGAGTGGCTGTGGTGTGAGACCTGGTGCGACGATGCATCCAAACCCACCGCTAAGACAATCGACCTGGTATGTGTCTCTGTTAAAGCCGTGGTTCAGCCAAAAATCAAGATTGTAAACGTTATGATGGTGTGTGACATGCTTTGAAGGAATATACATCATCGCTGTCCGAAAAGCATCTCATTTTTAATGTACCTCAAATGGGTAGAGAGATAGATAGATAGATTTTGTTGATCCCAGAGGGAAATTCAAGGCATCCAGTAGTAGATATTCAAAGTACACAGAAATAACAGGAGAAGGACAAGATAGGGTGATACGGATAGAGACAAAGATACAATACAAAGTTTGAAATTATAAAAATAGAGTCCTTAGTGTCTGTGTAATGGAGGTAGTGGTATACCATTTGCTGTGCAAATTAAGAAGATGACTGATGTCAGCCATATAGACAGTGCAGTTGAGAAGATGGCTGTTGTCAGCCAAACAGACAGTGCAAGTACGCAGTAACATAAATAAAAATAATTTAGCAGTGCAGGATATGTAAACAGTAGTACAGAACAGGGTAGAATAATAAAATATAAATAGATATAGGGCATTTAGGAGGGAGTGTGTGCAGAGATGGGGGTGTGTCTGTTGGAGTGACCGGGCATTTAGGAGGGAGTGTGCAGAGATGGGGGTGTGTCAGAGGAGTGGGGGTGTGTCCGTTGGAGTGACCGGGCATTTAGGAGGGAGTGTGTGCAGAGATGGGGGTGTGTCTGTTGGAGTGACCGGGCATTTAGGAGGGAGTGTGTGCAGAGATGGGGGGTGTGTCCGTTGGAGTGACCGGGCATTTAGGAGGGAGTGTGTGCAGAGATGGGGGTGTGTCCGTTGGAGTGACCGGGCATTTAGGAGGGAGTGTGTGCAGAGATGGGGGTGTGTCCGTTGGAGTGACCGGGCATTTAGGAGGGAGTGTGTGCAGAGATGGGGGGGTGTCCTTTGGATTGCCCGGGCATTTAGTAGGGAGTGTGTGCAGAGATGGGGGGTTGGTCGTTGGAGTGACCAGGCATTTAGGAGGGAGTGTGTGCAGAGATGGGGGTGTGTCTGTTGGAGTGACCGGGCATTTAGGAGGGAGTGTGTGCAGAGATGGGGGGTGTGTCCGTTGGAGTGACCGGGCATTTAGGAGGGAGTGTGTGCAGAGATGGGGGTGTGTCTGTTGGAGTGACCGGGCATTTAGGAGGGAGTTTGTGCAGATTTGGGGGTGTGTCCGTTGGAGTGACTGGGCGTTTAGGAGGGAGTGTGTGCAGAGATGGGGGGGTGTCCGTTGGAGTGACTGGGCGTTTAGGAGGGAGTGTGTGCAGAGATGGGGGGGTGTGTCCATTGGAGTAACCGGAATGAAAGAGTGTCACAGAGTTTTTCATCTGCTGTGCTGAGAGGAGTTGAACAGTCTTATAGCCTGAGGGACAAAAGACTTCCTGAGTCTGTCTGTGGAGCAGGACTGGGACAGCAGTCTGCCACTGAACGAGCTACTCTGCCTGGTGATCGTGCTGTGCAGAGGATGGTGAGCATTGTCCATGATGTTCAGCAGCTTACTGAGGGCTCTCCTCTCTGCCAGTGGTGTTAAGGACTCCAGCTCTAGTCCCAGCACAGAACCAGCTTTCCTCAACAGCCTGTCGAGTTGTCCAGCATCCCTCTTGGTCTGAAACTCAAATCAAAATTGCCATCTCCAGCCATCAAGTCTATTTGTCCCATGATTCTACAGACTAGAGGCAACTAGCACAGGCTCAGGGCTGAGATCATGTAGTGTAATACTGGCTTAATGTGGTTTTGGTCTTAGAGGGATGGCGTTCAGCCCTAGTTAATTCTGATGATGAAGCTGATGAAGGTGATTTAGTCCATGCTGACTGAGCAAATTTTATTTTAGTATGGATTGTTAGTGTGTATGTAAAGTTAAACCTGTTGATCCTCAGAACCGCAGGCTGGGTTAAGGTTCAGTCGACGTCTCATTACGAAGTTAGACTGCCATAAGACACACAGTCCAGAACAACACTGACTCTTGACTGATATGATGTCGGCACCAGTGCCAACCTTATTAAAAGGATTGGTTATTACACTAATTCACATTCCATGCTGTTTCTTAGGTTACATTCACACTGCAGGTAAGATTGGACCAGATGTGCTTGTTTTTCCTTCGTAATGGACTTCTTGTATGTTTGGCCGCTATACATTTCGGTCATCTTATGCAGGGTTTACATTTTTGTAGTTTAATAATGAAGATATGATAATGAAGCCCTGTTTAATGTAAAACCCTTCGCTTTATAAGACGGACGCTTTTTGGTCATCAGATCAACACCACGAGTCTTATATGGCATCAATGCATCGGCACCTCTCCGCAGTGGGGCTGAATCTCGCCTCCCTCCTCCCTATGTAGAAATGTAAATTCAGCAGTTGGGATTCAGCCACATCCATACTCAACAAATAGCGGACTGTTTGGCTGCAGATGTTAATCAGCCCATCAGTTTAAACAAAAGCAGGTTCTTACTTCAGGACACTCTGTGGTCCACGTGAGCAGCTTTAAAGATTATTCCATTCACAGCAACTGTTTTCGTGAAGAGCCGCAGTAATACAGAGTTCAGTATAGATCTTAGAGTGGCTCAGCCAATTAGATTTCACGACTGGAACTGTCAGTTTGGCGATAACAGCTCACACAGCTCATTTGGGCAATGTGTGAAGGAAGCTCATTAATCTTAAGGTAATTTATAGAGGGCTGCTGTGTTTGTAGGGTGAGTATGTCGGGTGGATGTCGGGTGGTCAGTTCAGGTGTGTAATCTTTTCAGACACTTTTCAAGTCACATTGAAAAGCTATTGCAAACAAAACACCAAACTCAGTAAATGAGCTCATACATAGTTATGACATTGTGCCTTAACTGTACAGGGTAACTCTTCGCATTAACAGACTAGCTAACATGCATTACTAAACATTAACAATGATTACAATGCTAATTAATGTTAAGTAAACGTATGACAACCACATGTTTACAGTTGTTACAAGTTTACTTAACATCAGTCAGTACTTAATGTAGAGTGCTACTCTATATAGGGACACCAGTACAGTTCCTGATAGAGTCCATTTGTGTTCGTAAACCAGTTCCATAAAGAGCGGAACAGCTGTGCAGTGGCAGACTAGTTAGTAACTACGAGAAGTGTTGGACCGTGGTCATTTGTGCTGCGGAGAATGTAGAACAGGAACCCCACTCTGCATTAGCATGCATGTTTCACACATATACACGCTCCGACCTTTACCCAGAGTCGCAGTGCCCTGGAAGAAGCTTCTCAGCATAACTAATGAGCCTGAGAGTTCCAACAACATCTTCGTTCTGTAACCAGGGAAGGTTATTTGTGAGTTCTGTGCAGCCACAGTAGGTTCGCACCATCTCCCGTAGCGGAATTCCACAGTTTCATGAAGCTGGAGCTGATCACCAGAGCGGGACATTGACCGGCGCATGCGCTACTGAAAAGGAAGCACGTGTAGTGCTCTTTGAGCATTGCTGTAGAAAGGGGTGGTTCTCACAATGCTCACAGCCCAGGAGGGTCCATGTTTTTGCCTTAACCCAACTCGCAACACACATGGCTAGAGGAAAAGCACTGCAGACTGGTTTGAGAAACGTCTTCCAAACAGCTCCTAGCGCACCTGAATTAAACTACTAGGAACAAGGTGTGTTGGGCGCTGTCGAGGTGGCCCTGAGCAGTAGCTTGGAAACTAGAGTATAGGGAGCCGAGGCATTGCTCCAAAGAGGCCTTCTGGCCCCCTGGCACTTTAAAGGCAGAGCTGCAATCTCCTGAGACTAAAGCTGATGGTAGTAGATACGCTGCACTGATAAAGTGGAGGCATTTAGTATCTGAGATGTAAATAAAGTCATTCTGAGTGGCTGGATGTGAAATAATTGGTTGTAGAGAGGTCTGATTTTCATTACAGCGGTGGTGAAAGGAACCAGAGGTCACAGATTCGACTGTTCTGCTTGCGTGCACCTTTCCACCATTAATGATTATGAAAAAGAAATATGTTTTGGACTAAAACTGCATGGCGGATGTGACTATTTCATATAATATGGTGGGATAACACAGCACACATAGCCGGGTTCTCTGCAGTAACGTCTAAACAGTCAGCGAACTCGTACAGAAACGGGTTTTTAACGTCTTCAATCTGACCGTTTACCAAGAAAGTCAAATAATTAATGGCCGGATATCGTCACTGCTGCTACCGGAGCTGCACATACCAGCACGCACACACAGACGAGAATAGCTTCCTCATTTACACTCTCATCTTCCAGGGTGCCAGCTTTAGAACCTGCGGTGAGAAATGTCTCATTAGCTGAATCCGCAGTCTGATGATTAGCACTGACTTCATGGAATGGACGTGCTTTAGCTGAAATTCATGTCTGTGTGGGTGTATGTAGGTATGCACGCATATGTGTGTGTATAGATGGATAGATAGAGAGATAGATAGAAAGATAGCCAGCCCTGCCATGGGCTCTGGTTTCGATTCCAGGCTGAAGACATCCAGAGACATGCAGGTCAGCTGAACTGGAGATGCTAAATTGTCCACTAGGTATAAGCGTGTGAGTGAACGTGCAGGTCTCTGTGTCTGCCCTGTGAAGTACAGGAGTAGAGTCTCAGTATGGCGTCAGGCCACCATGTTTGTTAACGTACCATACCACACGTCTCAGCATGGAGGTGGAGTAACACCAAGGCCAGTCACTTGGTCGGGGTCACGCCATGACAGTCTAACACAATACCATTGCAGTCTCTGGTGACGGTGACGTGGTGTTAAGAGCAGTCGTCGTAGTGGCCTGTGTGCATTTAGTCCTGCGTCGTGTAGCCGTCTGCCAGTGGTGCTAGGGGGCATCCCTGCTCATGGGGGCGTCCCTGCTTGGTGAATATCTGCAATTGTGGCTGTTGGGTGAGTCAGGTACAGTGATAAGGCCCATCCTTGCTTACCTATTGTGCAGCTGAGAATGAAGCTGTAGTCATTCGCAATGTCAAACCTACCCAGCAAGTTTCATTCCTGCCGGTTCATCCTTCTGGGTACAGCTATTTTATTACAGATGAGTATAATTGAATTTTAAATTAAGTTTCTTTTTGTATGTTGGGATTTACATTGAAATTGAGATTGTTTAATTGCATGAATCATAAAAAATATTGGTATATAAATTCCTGTATAGGTCTGTATCGTCCAGTCCTGTGCTCCATTCCACTCCTATTATCAGAAATCCAGGGCAGTTTGGAAATCTGCATGTGGCTAGTTTACACTGATGAATGACTCACTTCCCTGCCAGATTATTTTTGTCACTTCTGCGTCTCGGTGCTGTTTGTCCAAATGTTACTAGCACGTGTGTAGTTATATAAAGGAATCGTGCGGAAAGTGCCAGTTTCAGTTCACAGCAAAACCCAGGCCAATATTGCCTCCTCTGGTCAGGAAATTGCAGAGCACTCCAAACGGCCGCTCAGCTGCAGGTATTATTGCAGGATGGTGTTTTAGTGCTGTGAGTGATGAGGCTGCTTCTGTGTGCTGATTCTCTGCAGTGCAATAACCCGAAGACCAAAGAGCCCAAGCTGAGCGCGGCTGTGCGCATCGTGCCGGAGTGGTCCAGTTACGACAACCAGATCAAACAGCTACTGAAGCGGGTACAAAACCAGAAAGGGGGCACGTCTCGCACAGGGCCGTCAGCAGCTCAGAGCACAGGTGAGTTGGGAGAATTATTCAGTTAGCGTTTTTTATAAAATCAGCAATAAAAATACATTTTAATAGAAAAATAATGAGGTGGAAGCGGGACTGTGCACACTACCAACTCACTCCACAGTTATTTCTGGCAGACTGTAAAAACTGCATCCACATTCATGGTGCATTAAAATTCTGGAATAAAATATCTCTGTATAAGAGATCCAGAGATCCATCCTTTCTTTGTTACTTGGTGATGTCATCTCTTAACACAATCCTTGCTGCCAGCATACCAGCAATAAACACACAGCTAACAGTAAAACTGACCACTCTGAAACAGCCAGCTCCAGTCTAGTTAGCAAACTTGGATCTACCAACTGGTTCTACCAGACTTTCAGGGTCGAACTCTGGATAAACTGCTACAGCAGGACTGACAACATTGTAAGGACAGCCACAGCAGTTGGGGAAAGGAAAGGGGAAAGGGGGTAGAGGGCAAGGTGGGGCTTGTAGCAGGATGCCACTCTGGCAGTTGACCAATGACAATTAAGTGGGCACCCTGACCACAACAGAGCACACTGGGCATGTCATCAGGTGGGACTAACATTGTGACTAGTATAGTACAGTATGAGAAACATGTTGTGATTCTAGTGGGCCCAAAAAATAAAATTATGAGAAGCCAAAGTGAGCACCATATGTCCTTTTGTCGTTCTGTCTCATGCCGTAGTTGTGAGCGAGACGCTGTTAGGGAGGGTCTCTGAGCTAGCTGAGCTGAAGCGTGAGGGTGGTGGAAGGAAGAGGAGGTGAAACATGATCTGTTTGGTTTATATTATTCCGTTTTGGTGGAAGATTCCGGCTGATTAAGGGACATGACCTACTGTTTTAGGCTGTTTAGTACAAGCCTGGCTTTATACCGTACTAACTGCCAGAAAAGTCGCTTACAAGCTGCAGTACAAGCTGCTCCAGCAGTAAGGGCTCCAGTCCAGGAAGGATACTGACACCTCGTTTCCAGAACCGAACTCTTGTGTTTTTATTTTTACAGGCACTCAGCAGCGTGATGAACTTTAGCACCCGTCCACGAGGAGATGGAGACTTCTGCACCTCGTCCTTCTTCCTGCGTGGCCTACTACACAGAGAAGAACATTTCCCATTAAACCGTACCAGGAAGTGTTGTACTGGACCTCAGCTTTATGAAGACCAGGAAGAAACGGGAACACTAAGACTCCTTTTTTAAAAAAAATCGTATCATGTGGGGTTTTTTTTTTTTTTTTTTTGGTATTTGTGGATGGTGGTGAAAGGAGCCCTAACTTTAAAGGTACAATAGGTAGAATTTTTCATTACCATGTAACACGGAAAAGCATTATACAGCTGTAGCACGTATGGAAAGATTCAAGACCCAAAGGCAAAGAAGACCTGCTGTTACTTCAGTGGTCAGATGCTTCCGACTGTGTGCCATACCGTATGATCATGGGTGCAAAGTACTACTTACTGCACCTTTAATCCTTTCTCTCTGTCTGCTCTGCTGTATGTAACCGTAAGGGAAGAAAGGATGTGGTATTATTTTTAATAAGTGAAGAATTGCACTGGTATGCACATAGGGACACTACATATCCTCCACATTCCTCATCATTCCGAGCTCACGATGAGCTTTCCTGTTGTATAACGTTTACAAACTGAGTCACTACAAACTCTCACATCTGTTACTCTGGCACTGTTACCTTGGTTCGAAATTGGCCACTCGGTGGTGATCTATAAAGAGGAAACCTAATTATGACAGCAGGAGTTGTTTCTGCTGGTAAAACAGCGATATGAAGGAGGGAAAATGAAATCTGTGGGCTCACGCTGAAGCCCTGTTAGTCAGCAGAGGCGTTCTCCACCCCACTACCAGGTACAGATTATTTATGATCTGTTCTTCATGACTAAATCACATCGAATATACTTCCTCCCTCCGCAGAGGAGTTCCCATTCTCTACAGCCGATGCTGTACCTCTGTTCACTGTGCTGTCTGATGTTAAGGTGATACATGCCATGTGGGCCTCATTAAGCTTTGATGTGATGTGGGAATTTTCTCAGGAATAAAATGCCGTATCATTCCTCTGGAGTGCTGGTTATATTGGCCTGCATATGCTACTGTTCGGATGTTTGGAATCTCATGCTCACTCACCTAACCACTTCATCCTTCTCAGTCATTAGACGTGCCGGAGACTTGCCTCCTGCAATCAGTGGTTGGTGTAGCTCAGCGGATAACACCACTGCCCACCAGAGAGCCACCACCACATGTGGGAGACTGGGGTTCGAATCCCAGTCTGGGTGACTACGCTGTACTACACTAATAAGACTCCTTGGGCAAGACTCCTAACACTACATTGGCCCACCTGTAATATGATTAACCTTGTAAGTCGCTCTGGATAAGAGCGTCAGCTAAATGCCACAAATGTAAATGTATTGGTTGCTCATTGGGCAGAAGGCAGGAAACACCCTGGCCAGGCGACCTGTCCATCACAATGTTCACAGTAATCTGTGATGGTTTTAGATAAATGTATAAAAGGAAGTCAGTAAGATTTGAATTTATTAGTTGGAGACTGTGAAGCTGAAAGGATGGATGTGTCCAGAATGATAAACAGAGAAAGCTGCAGGACATAGAGAACAGTAGAATACATTTAATATCCAGAATGCCTCATATTTGAAGAGTCCTGATCAAATCAAATCTTAAGGTATCTAAAATTAGCAAAGAGGAACTTGATTTACACAATAACATGCTTTTATACATTTAAAATTAGTTATTAAAATGAATCAAAACAAAGTGCTTTACCATGTTTTATAAATATCATCATCAATAAAACAGCTGCACAAATACCTGCACCCAGGAGGAATCAACCTACCTTAATTAACTTGGTGGGTAGGTTTGACATTGTGTGACATGCATACAAGTTTCACACTCAGACACGCATGTGATGTAATAAGGCCTTAACAGCAAAGATTGCAGACATACAGCGAGCAGTGCTGCTCTTCCCGAGTCATCCTGTTACCACCTGGCACCATTGGCTGACGGCTGCACCACACAAGACTAGATGCAGGCAGGCCGATATGACGACTGTACCACATGAATGGCAGCGGGTCATCTTCAGTGACGAGTCACGCTTTTGTTTTCTTGGAGACGACCACCGTGGTCAGCGCCACATGTAGAAGGCCTGGTGTCAATCCACCTCCATCCCTACTGTACCATCTACAGGACTTTTGTGAGAATACTTAAGCAGCATGGAATGGAGTATCACAGGACACTATTAGGAACCTCTACAACTCCATTGCGTTAGCAAACATGGCAGCCCGACAGCATACTGAGAGACACTACTTCTGTATGTGTAGCTCAATAAATATGTATCATATCAGTTTACATCATCATTTACTGTTCCCGGTAACCTTTATCTTCCTTCCCCATAGCACTGCAATCTAACACTACCATCTGGGTGCAACTGTTCTTTTGATGAGAGTTCTTCTCCCATGTCCAACTTCTTCATTTTCATTCGTTCACCCTTTCTTGCCTGTTATCTGCATCATCATGCTTCACCTAACAAAGGCTTTTAAATAACACTGGATAGATTTCAAATGCCGTTGCCATAATCATGACACCCATTTAGCTGATTATAAGTCCTGCATAAATGATAGCAGACTTTCGTTTTAGTTAAATAAGCCATGAACTCTTTATTTCAGTATTTACAATGTAGCGTTATTTAATTTATTGAAAAATAGTGCCGTTTCCTTTGTACACAATCGAACTACAGGAATGGAGGAAAAGGTCACCATGTGTGCATAGTGCTTGCTTTGGAATGAACCACACACTCTCAATCATAAGATCCCTGAAGAAGGAGTCGTCGCTTCAAATAATACAGCTTGGGACCACTTTAGCGTATGGGGAGTTTCACCCCTCACCAAAGTAGACCTTTTAAACAGTATGGGACACATTGTAATGCCACATTAGCATTCATAGCCATGACTGTGGCTATGTCCTAATTAGTGTCAGCTGGTTTCTGTTCTCTCAGCTGAGCACACCTTCAGACCAAGTTGATCTAAGCTCCAGTCCTCATAGGTCACTTCAGCTGAAGCCGAATTTGAAGTTAAAAGGTCCAGAGCCAAAAGGATTAAAGCCATGGAAATTATCCCAGCCGCCGTGGAAGTGCTGGTGATGGCCTCCTCCCTGCTGGCTCTCAGGGTCCAGGGGGTCCTCACCTTGGTCAAACTTGCTTCTCATTTCTGCATAAGAACAGAGGGAGGTTAGAGGCCCATTACAGTGCTGAAGGTGCATGTTTTAAAAGGGTGTGTGTTTCAGTTGTAAAAATTTAATATGGAATTTATACGGAGCAATATGGGGGGACTTTCTAAATGTTGTACGTCTTGTTCATTCCTCACTCCATATACACTCACTGGGCATTTTATTAGGTACATCTTGTTGTATCTACACTTACACACATACTCCACATTAAATATATGAGCACTTTGTAGTTGTACAGGAACAGACTGTAGTCCATCTGTTCCTCTGTATACTGTATTACCCTGTTCTTCAATAGTCACGACCCCCAAAGGACCACCACAGAGCAGGGATAATGTGGGTGGTGGCTCATTCTCAGCACTGCAGTGACACTGACGTGATGGCTGTGTGTAAGTGGCTGATAGGCTGTTACAAGTAGATCAGACACTGCAGTGCTGCCGGAGTGTTTAAACACTGTGTCCACTCACTGTCCAGTACCTTGTTTATCCAATTTGTAGCTGTAAAGTCAAACAGCACTTATGTTGAGGGCAGTGTTGGTCATCCTCTAGCCCTACACTGCTAGCTGGATAGTTTTGTTGGTGGATGATTCACAGTCCAACAGTGACAGTGAGGTGTCCCGCATCACTGCTGTGTCTGATCCACTCACACCATCACGTCAGTGTCACTGCAGTGCTGAGAATGATCCACCACCCACATAATGCCTGCTCTGTGGTGGTCCTGACCACTGAAGAACAAGGTAATTAAGTATACAGAGAAACAGATGGACTACAGTCTGTAACTGATAAACTAGACAATGAGTCTAGATACAAGGAGATGTACTGAAGTTGCTGATCTGTGTATATGTGCAAGTCACTTCAAGGTACCTAAGCTCAGTCGGTATATATTGTATATGGAAATTATAATGCAGAAAAGGCCTGTTTGAAAAGGTTTGTGATGTGCATTACTTTTCTATTTTTAAGTCAATCTAATAAAATGTTATTGTGCATTACATGGTCTATTCTGTGTTTGTCTTAAATAATATGCAAGCACTGTTTCAAAACATACCATTCCATATCTGGAAATTAATCTGCAAAACAGCTCACTGAAGTCACCTCGTTTACCTATCCACCTATCCAGCCTATAGCTGATTAGATCCACCCATAACTGCCTTTTGAATGGGGAAATACAGGGCAGTCAATCAGAACACAGCTCATTTATCATCCATCAGAACTAAACAGTCACAGCAACAGCCTGTGTAATATTTTCACGCTTCTCTGCATACCTTAGAATTAAAGTAAAAATTAATTATGACCATTTTGCTAAATTAACTGCATTGTAAGTGCAGCAGAACTGAGAAAGACAATACAAAAAAAACTCAGGAAATTTGACCTTTAACGCTTACAGATAATATATTTTTTTGTAATTGCTGTTATAAAGGTGTACTACAAAGAAAGCTTAAACCTTTCCATCCAACTACATCAACCTTAAGCAGTTTCGGCTGGCCGTTCACGTTATAAGGAATGTTTCAGCCTGAAGTGCTTTTTGAACGAGGCACAATACAGGTCAACCTAAGAAGCTCGTTTACACATCAGCCTTAAAGGCGCAATAACAAAAACTAACCTGTTCAGTTCAAATTCATAAAGACATAAAAATTTCAAATTAACAAACATAATCAAATCTGCAATCATGTTGGTTGGGTGCAATTAGTCTAAACACCTGCATGTTCCGGTGCAGATGCAAGCAGACATAGAACACTGTAACCCTTTTTTTTTTTAAAGGCCTTTTTCCTGTTGGGCCGAAAAGGTGTTTTTGTGACAAGGAATTTTCAACAGGCTGACTTTGCAGCTTTGTGTCCATCTGTGGAAGAGCGAACAGTATGTTCTGAAACTACATTACACTACAGTGGGAAAACATCAGTTTACCACTTTATGGGTCCATTTTAAAGTCCTTGTGAAGTAATGTCTCAAACCCAAATGAAAACAGATTAAAGCATAATTGTCTTAATCTTTCCTGGATTAAATAACAACCAATTATAGCTGAAGTGAGATTAAGAATGTGCAGTTGTGTGTTGAACAAAGCTGGTAAAGCCCATAAACTACACTAACTAAACTTGACATGTAATTATTTCCACAGACTTCAAAATTTACCTGGATCTGTGAGCACTTCTTTGGCCTGTGCAATGTCTATAAACTTCTTCTCTGCCTTTTTCTTATCTTCAGGATCCTGGAAATTGTCTGGGTGCCACTGTTGTGCCAACTTCCTGTAGGCTTTGGTGATCTCCTTCTTCTGCGCCGTCCTACAGCATCCACATATTGCACGTGTTAATCATGGCAGACTGTAATATTAGCTGTAGAACAAGTCAACGCTTAGCTGATAAGGTACCTCACCTCTTCACCCCCAGTATCTTATAGTAGTCTCTCTTCTGCGACTGTTTGAGTAGCCGCTGTGCTCTCTCCAGCCCCTCCTTTATCTGACGGTCATCTTCGCTGTGCTCCTTCGCACTCTCATAGTCCTTAATTGCTGCAATATGGCAGAAATATCAGTCACTGAAGACAGTTTAAAATATACATCACAATTATTCGTTTTTCTAGGGTTTGTAACAAATTGGATCAGGCAAAATGCATCAAACAGAAGTGCCAGCATTGGCAAAGCCTATAGCCTTATTTAGAGGGGATACAATTTACATCAACTAAGGTGGGCATTTACTCCCTTTTTAATTTGCCACTCAGAACTTGTCTGATAAATTTGGTCTTGTTAGAATATAGCTTTTTGGCAGCTGCTGCTCATTGTATATAGCCTTCTAGAGTAAGTGTCCATGTTGAGCATTTCCTGAATTGCAAATTGTAGAAGGTTTCCAGCCATTTGTTTGATCTGGGTGCCCAGTCTTCATAAACATCTAGGTGTGTCCTGTACTGCTTGTATTAACGTTTGGATTACAACTACCATTAACTTTGCAGGTGGTGTAGATGGCACAACAATGCTGAGCTGACGGCTTGGGCAAAGGTTGAGTCACACACGATTACAACTGGAACTAAATTCTTTAAGGAGAGGTCTATAAAGAATAAGGCCAAGGACCCAAACAGATTCTCTCTTTAAACAAACACGTGAAGCAGGGGTGGTGCCTTTCCTCCAAAGGAAGGTGGAGGGAGGGGTGGTGGGGCATTACATGGAGGAGGGGATAAAATCCCTCTCTAATAACATGAAATTTATTCATGAGAGTCATTAGGGTTGTAGTTTTGCCATTTGGTTTGGCTGGTTTCACACCGCAAGAGCTGAAGTGGACCATACAGCTCACAAGGGGTGTTCATACACTGGTGAGAATCTTTGCAGGGACACAATCACTTCCTGTAGCATTAGCACTATATGAAAATATTAATACAGAATACAAAATAGGGAACTTGATATCTGCTTCTTTATGATTGGTTTACCGACTGAATTTGACCAATCAGGTCACAAATCCTTGGCCAGAATAAAAAATAAACGTTTATATTTTATCTGTCATTACTGTCAGCCGCTTGTGTTGCAGAAATCATGAGACCTTTTAAAACAGACAGCGCACAAAGAAGAGCACTGTTGGTTTCTAATTCTGTCATGTGGTGTGGACCACTGTAAAGACAGGTTCCCACCAGCACAAAACTGAAGCATATTCAGTTACGCACCAAATAACTCATTTGTGAACTGGTGACCACTTCACAGATTAGTTATTTGGTGTGTATCTGAATATGGGTGCGGTTTCCACATGTCAAAACAGACCAAACTGAGGTATCAGTCTGCACATCAAACAAGGTAGGTGTGACAGCAACCTCAGCTTAGCCAAGCAGCACTAAGAAATATTAAAACTGACAATGAGTAATGAATTCATATATACTGCAGTAAAAACATGTTTACAGGAGCTGTGAGCTGCAGCTCCTACTGAACACCAACTCACAAAGACTTTACTGTTTGGGAAATGTCCCGCCCTCAACTTTAAAATCAGGGTTTTGATTGGTTTTGCTAATGAGTCTGACTCCCTCTCTGTTCGTGTCTATCAGGGCTCGGGGTAGTTATATTTCTTTTGGTTGTAAGGGTCCTGAACTCAGACAGTGACTGGGCTGTCGTCCAAACACTTTGAAAATTGGTGGGTCTAGTCCCAATGGTTCTGGGGGCCCTTAACTATAGTATAACAGCAACCAGAGGGCCGTGTATATCGACAAAACGTAGCCCGGCACAAGCTTAGCACTTTATTAAAACTGCAGCTGCAATTGAACTTTCCCTTCTGTAAAATAGGCACTCCTTTTGCCAATAACTGTGGCTTTCGTTCGAGGAGAGCTTTAATGACCAATTACTCCTCATTTATTTCCACTTCGAACACCATGGTTGCCATAGAGATGTCTACAGGCTTTCTCATATGCGACTGCTCTAATATTCACTGCTAATCATCAAATGGGACCTTAAGATGGCATGATGGGGCTACAACCTTAATCCATTGTCAAAAGGAACAGAAAAATATTAGCATGGAACAACAGTTACTGTCAGATTAGAGACTTGCATAAAACTCACAATTAAATGTTAACAGAGTTGGAGAGAAGTAGATGAAGTACTGGTGAACCCATGACCCACATCATGATTAAAATAAATAAAAATCAGTTATTTAATAAACAAATGAATCTGAAGTGGTACCTTCTTCATATTGCTCGTCCTGGAGGTAGGCTTCTGCCCTGTCTTTCAGAGCATTCACATTCTGTGGGTCTGATTTAAGAACCTCACTGCACACTGGGATGGCTTTAGCACCCTGCTGATCCTGTAACCAAAACAACATTTTCGCACCGCAGACTCAATGAAGAGAACATAATTAGTAGCTTTGTGCAAATTAGAGACATGACTGCATGCATGAATCATCTCTGAAATTCTGGCAAATAGGGACATCTGGTGGTCAGCAAAGGAATTACACTCACCTTTGAAAGACAGTGGCAGATGCGTTCTTTGGCATGAAGCGTGTACTGAGGTACGTTTGGTTCAGTCTTCATAACTGTCTCATATTTACTCACTGCATCTCCATACCTGAGAATTGGAAATGTATGAATATATAAATGTGATCATTCATATTCCATAATCACACCTTTCCAAGTCCCCACAAAACTGACACTCACTTCTGTCCCAGCCCTATGTGCTCATAGTTTGGGTAAGCAACAAAACAGGTATTTTTGCAACAGCTCCACCGCCTAAACTGTGGGGTCATTACCTAAAATGGGTTGGTTTGCTGGACAAGACTATCTTTTCTATCCCAAGGAAAATATATCTGTCGCAAACACGGCCTGGTCAAGGAGTAGGCTTGATCCCTGTCTGGTAAACCAGCCCTTGGTCTTTACACATTTATGGGGGTTAAAAGCAGCAGCTGTGGACTAAACAGCATTCTGAATGGAGAACCTTCATTAAGGCTATAATGGAGCTCAGCCTCTGTCTGTCAAATAAACCTATACACTTTTGAATTGTGCGATCTGTCTGAGCATGTTAGCATTATTTCAAAACAGCCTGAGCCTAGTGTAGGCCTTTGTGTGGCTGAGAACTTGATTCCATAATCTTAAATCACAGGAGTGTGTGTCTATGGGTTTTGGTTAAATGGATAAGAGAATAACTGAACAATGATGTGCTGGGATCTTTACAACATCAAGAAGTGTCAGCATTTTAGCACTTGATCATTTGGCCTTGCACCTTGCACTCTACCTCTTATTTCAATATGTTTTAAATTCATCCGTACAGGGATATAGAGTATAGGGGTGCTGAGGATGTAGTTTGAGCGACAACCTATATGTGTTTTTTAGGATAAAATCCATAATAATTTTGCTCACTGTAATAATCTTCCACTATGTGTATCTCCTTTGCATGAAGTTTGTCTTGCAGGAGAGAGGAAATACAGCAGGGAGTGGGTTGGTGGTTTTGATATATTCTTTAGTGTTATCTAAACTATCTAAGTCAAATGAGAAAAAGATGTCTTTCCCCAATGCATTAATAAAACTTTTAGCACTCATAGCTCAAAATGTCTTTCTACATATTTACCTTGATATATACTAATCATATTGTGTAATGCAAACTGTATTATCACTCTTCACTGTATTAAACAGCACCTCCTTAAATGTTTGTACTACAGGGTCAGTGATGTATAATGCTGGTAGGACGCACCTCTGCTGCTGGATCAGTTCCTCAGCTGACATGATCTGTTTGTTGAGCTTCTTCACCTGTTTGTAGTGGCTGAAGCACTGCTTGTGATCGGGGTCCAATTTCAGGCACTCGCGTACCTCGCTGCAGATGGAAACAAACATCCACTGTCAGTCAGTTGTCGGAGCAGTTGTTTGTGCTTTACAGATGCAATTATGGATGGCTGTAACTTGCACCAAGCACTTATTGGCAAAGAAGCTTACAATATGAATATTAAAACAATGCCCAACTTAACAAGGTTAACAACCCGTAAGACAAGACCACTTAAAAATGGGTCTTGGTTGACATGGCACTGTTTCTTGTGCATACGTGTTACTTCAAGACCATGACCTACTCAGATTAACGTCTGGCCACACCGAAGAGATTACATGAGCTAAACAGCGAAACAGAATTGACTACAGTCATGACTCCAGTGTATTGGACATCATGCCCATGCACAACAATTAACTAATTGCTCCTTTCCCCTCTACGCACTTTAAGTGGGTCCACTGGAAATCATTCTGAATCCCACAGAGGCTTACTTGAGGGACATCTCATGGTCTCCCAGGTTATAGTAGATGGTGCTCAGCTTGTAGAAGGCTTGAGTGTTGTCGTTTCTGAGCTTGGAGGCTGCTTTGAGGTCACTGATCGCTTTTCCCATCTCGCCCAGCTGTATGAAGCACTCTGCACGCATTTCCCTGGAGTCCACATCCCACAGGCATGTCTGATAGAATAAAAAGCACAGTGGAACATTGTGACACTGTACTGCAACGTGTAATTGTTTTAGGTTGTACTGTTGCTGGTTAACAGGAAAAATAATTGAGTTATGTTCCAAAAAGGGATTGCCAGCTATATAGGTAGCCTCGCCTGCTATTTCACCTGACAGCACAGGACCAGCCTTTTAGACTTGGTCACCAAAAAGCCAAAAGAAAACTTTTAGCAGCTGTGGGTTAAACTGATAAGATTTGAAGGAGGCTTAATAGACGGAAGTCGTTACTTCAAATGAGTGAACGCTACAGCTGACATAACAGTGACATAACAAACATAACTCCTTTGATCAGGGCTGCGGCACAATCCTTTAAAAACAAAATGACACCTCCAAAAAGTAAAACATTACCATCACAAAAACACACCCAACTCAAATATAGCTTAGATCAAAGCAAGCTGGCTGTAACTCAAATGTAGACACACACAGTATAGCTTGATTCTCCTGTTCTTAACTACAGAATCACTTCTCAACCCAGCTTGTAGGCATCGTCTTAAAACAAATACCGTTCATATGCCAATGTCAAAAAGACATTCAGAGAACTTTTATATATATTTAATGACTACTTTTTTATGACTATACATGTCTTAACATGTAAAGGCTCACTGGGCCGTCAAACTGGTCACACCAGCAATGCCTACGTGGACATGACAACCACACAATAGACTTGTTACTGATCTAGCCCTATTTACCCTAGCAACAACACACTAGGCTCCACTAGCCCGCAGAACTCTACGCAACTGCACTTTAACTAGACCTCTATTTGAACATCTGAACTGTGTATACACTGTATAATACACACACACACACACACACACACACACACACACACACACACACACACACACACACACACACACACACACACACACACACACACACACACACACACACACAAGATCTATACTGTAAACTGCTTCAGCTGCTATTCTCACTACCTGCACTGGACACTATTATGCATACATCTACTGTTTACAACCACATACCTAATTGCACACCTGGCAACCTTTTTGGTATGCCAAGAAGGCAATATTTTCATTTCTAGCAATTCGCTGTCTTCTAGGGAGACTTTAGTTTGATGTAGCCAATGGGAGACCAGGAGACAATCTTAGAAATAGGACCAACTTGGCATACAACGCATATCAAACCGTTTGCATCTGAGAACAGAGTACCACAAGTCTATTTCTATTTGTGCTGGCTGATATATAGCCAAAACTTGTATACACAATATTTCACATATTTCAGAACCAATAAATTTATGTACGGTGACATTCTGTCAATATTCAGTATAAATTTCTGTGGGAAAGTGCACATAGTGAAAATGACTAGGCTGCACCGCACACTACATTTTAATTTAATTGCAATTTACTTTCCGGAGATGTTATCATATCACCTGGTTTTGAGCCTAATCTCTATTTTACTACCTGATTTGCTTTATTTCATAATTACACCATGGTCTCGATGAACTCTAAAAGGCTGTGTACATCAAAGTCCTGTTCTGTGCTCATCAATGAGTTTAGGAAGATCTAAACAAACAGAGAGAGTAGACACAGCACTAGCTAACTTACATCGATGATTATATCCAGGTGAGACGCTGCTGTGCTGTAATCCTTGCGGTGGAAATCGCTCCGGGCCTGGGTCACCAACCTTTGGATTTCATCTGATTTCTTCAACTGGCTTTGGGCTTCCTGCTCCTCTCTGCTGCTGGGGCTGGATTTCAGCTGGAGTACATGGTGAAATAAGAAGCATATTTAATAAGCCCAGCAGTAATTGCAAAAGGTGGCATCATATTCATTCCCTCTTAGTTTTAAGGAGTCATCACTTCTCCTTTTGAGAAAGCCAAATAGAAGGCCAGCAATTTAAGCTTTAAGATACTCAGTTCGTTCAGCTTGGTTTTATTTATGTCATCCTACAAATGAAACACTTCTGTAAAACACATATGCTTCTTCAGTGCCATGAACCACATCAGCATTAGTGAAATAACATGCAAGTAAGCCAGTTAGGCCCTTAAGCTAATGGCTGTGACATAATGAATCACATCTCATAGTCAAACAGATTCCTACACACAAGCCCTTACACTGCAAGCACAAGCAATCTTTCAAATAACAAATTCACTATCTCTTAAAACCCTGTTCTGTTAGCTTCACCATACACCTTACAGGACAACTGTACTGTACAACACAGCAAGGAACTCAAGTGGAGGCTGTATCTCAGTACATGAAGTGCATCAACAGCATACTGGCACACCTATTTACCAAACAAACAGTGTTTTGTTTGGTAAACAGTAAATAAAAAGGTCATCAGCAGGAATCATGACAGCTGCCCATGGCTCGAAAAGTCTGGTCTTCTAGCCAAGGATGACATTAGGACTTGTCTGTATTAAACTCTGCTCTACCAATGGGTTGGTAAAGTAAAGGAAGGTCTGGGAGGAGGACACCTTACTTTATGCAGTGGCTAAAACAATTTAGAACAAGCAGCAAAGTGACATTGTCTCCATATGCAAGAAGAATCTTTGATAAACTCACCACATTCTTGAAATCATTCTCAGCTTCGTCAAGCTTCCCCTGCTTCAGTAGAAGGTTCCCCCTCTGAAGTCTGGCCTTTGGGTCAAGAGAGTGAACTGGCTGTAGTAAACTTTCATTAATCATGGGCTCAATTCATGAGTTTCAGGATGGAACAAAACTTACTGATGTGAAATCAGGTTTAAGCTCGATGACTTTGCTGAGGTCCGGTAGAGCAGATTTGGACTTCCCCATGGCCAGGTATACGGTGGCTCTCCTGTAGTAAGCCATGTAGTTTTTGGGATCTCCATCTGCACACAGAAGAAAGAAGGTTAGGTGACGCTAAAGAGACTTAATAACACTATAATACTCACAAATGTTATTCTGAGTGATATGTTGCCTATAATGTCATTGGTACTTTTTTTTATCAGTACTGATTTTAGTTTTAGTAAAACTGATAGATAGCAGGTGTCAAATCCTTGAACCATGATAACACTCAATTTCACAAATTAGCAACGACCTTCCTAAAATGCTGGAAGAAACACATTGTGTAACGTTTCCCTAAGACAACAAAACAGTCCTTTCAAGGTTTGTTTGAACAGCAGCTATCAGGGAAGCAAGGACTCCTCAAATGTATTAATTACTCATTATGTTTATCTCAGGGCCCTTATTTTATTTTATCGTATGTCTTGCGTTTGTCTATTGTATGTTTCCTGTTTAATACATGCAATATACTCCTGCTCTCGTTTTATCTAGTTGTAATCTATTAATTGTTGAATGTTCATGTGCTGCCACTTGGGTCAGAGAGTAACGCAATTTCAGTCCTCTATATGTCTTGTACATGACTTATTCAAATGTCTCCCTTCTATTAAATGTAGGGCCAATTTGATCCCCTTTCAATGTTTTACATCTTCAAATAAAGTACACATTTTGGCTTCATATTTAACTAATTTCCCTAAACCACTGCATAAACATAAAATTAATAAATGTTTTCAATGCTGTTTAGGGTCTCTTAATGTGACTTGTATATGCATTGTATCCTGATACGACTTTAGCCACATGCATTTACAGTTGGTAGTCAAATGCATGTACTGTCAGCCAGACTTAAATCCTTGAGGAATTGTTAATCTGTTTGTTGCGCAGCAGCTAATTTCCAATTGTTTCTCCCTTCAGCCTCCATCATCTGCAGTCTGTTGTGCACAGCAGTGCCCTTCCATATTGTTACTATGCATTTCATTTTGTCCAGTCCCCAACCATTTGCATCCTCCATGATCATTATCACAGACACGGATCACATGCCCAGTAACGTACATGGAGGAGTACTGAGTGGCTTTGGCTGTCAAATGTGTCTTGCAGAGAGAGAGAGAGAGGTGTGTTTGGACTGCCATAACACGCTTCTCAAACTTGTCTCAGACCATTTTCATTTACATTTAAGGCATTTAGCAGACGCTCTTATCCAGAGCGACTTACAACAGTGTTTAGTGTTCTGTTAGATGAAGACCACCTCCTGAAGTGATTTGTATTTGTTTTCCATGTGTCTTGGATGTGTTTATGCTTGCATTATCTTGTGGCTTGGCCTTGTCCAAATATAAGCCTGATACTCAAGACACACTAAGTGGCCAGGTCAGTTTAAACCCAGGCAGTTTAAACTGCATAAAACACAGGAAATATCAACAGTTTACACACATTTATTTTGGATGATATTGAAGTACATTAAATTTTATGTATAAGTATAACCTTAAAATGTCCCAACGTGCGTTGGCTGGGATCAAATTGATCCCAGGGATAAAACATGCTGGTAAATATGGGAGTAACGGTGACACTACGATATATCTGGAAAATAATAGGACCTTAAACTTTATCACTGCTTCATAAGGATATCTTAGGCCAGAGTATTGTCATATATTGAGTTAAAAGGCAAGTTTTGGTCTCTTCTTACGAATCCTCACCAACAGCTGCGTGGAAATGAGAAAGAGCGTCCGCTAACTGTCCGGCGGCAAGCAACTTCTTCCCCATCTCCAGGTGCTGCTCAATGCTGTTGTCCCGGCCACAGATCACCCCTGTAAAAACAAAAATGAAACTACATTACACAGACTGATTGGTGTTAAACCAGCTAGCTATGAACATGAATATGCAATCTTCTTGTCATAGAAATAAAAGGAATAATAATTCATCATCATGCTTGCTAAAACAGCAGATCTAATCTGACCTGCTAAGGTTATTCACGTCCTCCAACTGGATCTCACCCGGTCAAATGTTAAAAATGTGGTCATTCCAGTTACCTAGCCAAGTCCATAGTTTGTTCAGATAATGAAAACAAGTTCACAACTCCAGCTGTTATCAACATAGAGGCTCTTGTTTTCGACATTAGTTGCATTACTACCACTAACACCTCTTAAGCCATTTCACCATTAAGAATCTTGTTTGTCTTCACTGACTTCAAATTAAATGTCTTAGCACCAAGACATGCTGTTAGAAAATCGCTAATACGCTTAAAACAGCATGTCAGTCTTACGACCTAGCTAAAGTGCTCAGACTGCTCAACTGTATACTAGCCTACACGTCGATTCAAAACAGTTCTGAGTTTATTTACCTCCTCGGTCCTCTGCCTGCTCTCAATGACAGCTGGAGAACAGACACGTCGCCTGTTAAAGTTACCCAGGCTAGGTTAGGCTAAGCTAACCAGTCAGTCTTTTCTATGTACTCTAGGCTAGGCTAGGCTAGGCTAGGCTAGGCTAGGCTAGGCTAACCACCAAGCTTTTACTGTCTGTTCCCACTGTCTGTCCACTCAGAGCGAACGAATCCTGCTCCAGCCCTGGCTCAAACTCCAAGACTCGCTTACCTTCGAACCGGAGATCCAACAGGACCAGCACAAAGGGGACATAGCTTAGTAATTTATGCGTCAGCGGAGCTACTGTCACCATATTTCAGTCTGTCGTCTTCCGTTATCCTTAGATTGTGTTCCTCCTTCTTCGCCCCTCAAAGCTCCCTGCTGTTACCGCCGCGAGGAGGAACCTCGGTCTCCCTCACGCGCCCTGCTCTTCAGCCTTCAGAGCTGTGCGTTCCATTTGGGTCGTGGGTCGCTCTGATTGGTCCGCGCCGCCTGAAACCCCACCCACCGCCTCCTGTTCAACTGAGAGCGTCCACGGCAGCGTTCTGAGTGGGAGCGTGTGCTGACGCGCTGGGCCAGGGATCCTCTAGTAAGGTTTTTAACCAGGCTGAATAGTCTATTTGCACACATAACAATGGAGATATTAGTTAGATATTAGATATTAGTATTACAATGAATAGACCAACAGTTACAAAGAGCTATTAACAAATAGTAGGACTGACCAGGGTCTGTGGATGTATGAGGTCTGTACTAAGACGTATGTATGTACTGTAAACAAAATGAATGGAGCAGAGGTTACAGAAGAGCTATTAACCACAGGCTATAATAGTGAGAAAAGTACATATACATAAATAAGTATGCAATGTACCAGACATATGCCGGAGCAGCCTTGGTGGATATTGCACTAATAAACATATTAAGAGATTTAAAAATATGTCAATAACAAAGATATGTCTATATACATAAATGAGCATGCACAATGCATTATTCAGAGCAGTATTTGTATTATGGCACTAATAGAGATATGAGGCAGTAAAAACACTCCATGTCCTTCAGAAAGTGTTCTGTTGTAGACGCAACTGGTAAGAAGATTCAACCTGTCAAATTCATATTCTAAACAAACATATCACCAACACATTACCAGAAAGTTGTGGGGTCCAGTCCTGTCATAAGAAACAAGGAAATGCACAGTTCCTCCTCCTCCTTCCTCTTCTCTCTTGTATCCTTTCACAGGCTGCCTAAAAATACTGGGAACAGGACCTTCAGAATGATCAGCAAGATGAAACGCAATAGGACCAGCACTACTTCTTCATCTTCTTATGTTGGACTAATTGTATTTGACACTACAGTGAATCACTATCATCTGTTGACGTAACACGTGACAAAAGGGCTTTAGCTAATGTTGGAACGTTGTAAACGAAAAGTTTTGCACATTTCGAGAAAACAAAATATTGTTTGGTTTTTACTGTTACGGTGGTTCTTTGGGCTCCTATTTTGAAAGGGCTGTTTGTGTTTTTAGCTTAGCCAACTAACAGGACCAGCCCTGACCTGACTGCCCAGCAGACTTTGTTAGACCTCCCTGTCAACGCTCTAGTGACTTGGCGCTGTTTCATATCTAGCCTGTGAAGGTGGTTTGGCGAGCAAACATGGTTAGTGACTCCATCAGAGAGTGCACTAGCAAGGTAAAATTCTCACTGCTGATGTAGGAAATATGGTGGGGTATATCTAGTGGGTGTTACCAACCGGTGACTTCCTCCTTGATACCTTAGCACTGCTTTCATACAAGAGGTGAGGACTGAAGGTGGTATGGCTGAACAGCAGCCCATTATGGCTCCAGCAGCAGTTATGGTCCCCGAACCCAACGTGCCTGGAGGTGGACTGCAGTGATAGTGAGCGTTAGGAGGAGATGAGGTACCACACAATTCCTCATGCTGGAGATGCAAAAAAGAGGGGACTGAGCAGCAATGCTGCAAGACTAAGCCAGCAGGGAAACAGTAGTCAGCCCAGAGGCCAGATTGTGGACAAAGCTGCACTGCAGCTGGGCAATCCTCTCAACATCCTTCAGTGGTCCAAGAAGACTGTGACACCATGATGGCCCAGAGACCCTTGACGTGTCCCTTGACATCCCCCCTCAACTACAGTACTTTCAAATCAAATCAGACCTTGTAAGCTGTATACCAAACAGATCTGATTTTCCGAAGCTACTTTAATAGAAGTCTGGTCACTTCCTAATTCACCCATTATATCCAAAAGATAAATTTTAGATGTTTTACTGTTCAGAGGCTTTTGTTTACATGAGTAATAGGACTTTATAAGAATTTATTTACCAGGGTGGATGTGTGTGTCTTTTAATGAGCATAAATATGGGGAAATGCTGCTTGAAATGATGGCATAGAATAGAAACTATGTTTCTTTCTGCCTTTTTTCCTCTCCTCCAAAATATTTTTTTTATTGGTAGGCTTTTCTGAACTAACTATCAATAGAGTACAGTGGCTCTTGTAAATAACGTGGTACATGTCACCAATACTACCACTACCACTAGCTGTAAACCAAACATATCTGATCTTGACATTATTGAAGCTCTTTCAAAGCTAGAAGTCTGGCCACTTCCTATTTTTTCTTGTTTTATCCAAAATATGAAAATAAACTGCCAAAGGGCGTTTATGAATGAATCCTAAATTAGCAGCAACGAATGAAGCTAAACAGCTAAAACCAAATTGTTTTAATATCTCAGAGCACTTGTGCTAAAGTAAAAGGTTCCAATTTCACAAAAAACAAAGACCACTTATTCTTCTTTTCTACAAAAAACAGGTTTTAGGCAGTAGTGCTGGAGGATTTACATTAGTGCTAACTGGCTGATGTTACTGCTACTAATGTTAGCACTAATTGGTTGGGGAGCTGAATTCAAAAGTTTAAAAGAACTTACATAGTTTATGCTTTTCTGTTTTCAGAGAATAAATGCATTCTTCATAAAATGTTCTACAAGTTATGATTTTGTTCAAACGCTCCGTTTTAAAACATTAAAACATTGCTCGAGAGCACCCTGTAGTGTTTGATTACTCCAAAAAATGTATTATGGAACGGAAGTTCTTCTTTCTAAAAATCAAGTGTTGTGAATGTTCAGGAACAGCAAAAGACAGGACATGAACGCTCTAGTAGAGTTTAGAATAATTACTGATCAGTTCTATTACAATACCCTGAAATAGTGAGCTACAGCTAATTGGTTCTGCATATACTTGACCTGGCTGTACAGACGCTGTAGCTACTGTAGACACTGTTCTGGATTACTGTCTCTGATATTGTCTGATGCCGCCTGTTGTGTAGAGTGAACATGCATTTATTGTCACAAGACTGTGAGATTAAAGTACTTTAACAGGGAAATTGAACAGTGAAACAACTGCCACCAGGAAAACTGAACAAGTCCTGCCAAATCTATGTTAAAAAGTCCTGGCAAATCTATGTTAATTAATCTATGTTAAAACTAGGAAAATGTGTTGTGTAGACCATTTGAGTATTTATGATAGGCTATGTCTGAATGTTTGAGAAACCACAGGAGACACGCACTTTTTTGTTATGTCATTGTTTCAAATAACAGGATACATATCAAAGCAGAAAAGCTAGTGGTTAAGAATGAAGAATCAGTTCTAGCACAAAAATATCAATGTAATTTGTTTATTTCTTTAACAGTGTGGATGTGTCTCTCAATGAATATAAATATAACAAAATGCAATAATTGAATTAATGGCGTAGAAAACCAAGTACCTTTCATTTAGCCCTTTTTCTCCTCCTGCAAAAAAATAAAATAAAATAAATAAAATAAAAAAATAAAAAATAATAAAGAAAAAAAATTGTATTGGTAAACTTTTATGAAGTAATTATTAATAAAGTACCATAGCTTTAATAAATAACGTGAGACACGTTGCCGTCACTACCAATAAAACAACCAGCAAAAAAAATTAATATTTTCATGAACTGAAATGAATAACATTAATGTCAGACTTTCTACTTTGATTGTTATATCTTTCTTTTCCTTCCATCAATTTTACTTTACGTGATCTGCAAGCATGCCAGGAATAATTTTTGTAATCGATAAAATTATACTACTAATTATTTATATTTGTGTCCTGATAATACAACCAGACCGTCATCCGGAACTTATAAAAAGGAACGTGTTTCACCTCGAGCAGCTGTGACTGACGGAACCGGTACGAGCTGCTTGTAGTTGTTTCACAAAAAATGTATTTTTAAACAAACATTTAAGAGCGATTTTTGAAAACTAAACTAAACGTAAAAATTCATGTGTCTCTCTGTTACTCTCTGTATTATAAAAGCGAAAAAAATGTCTAAACCGCAGCAGTCGAGTCTGATTGGTCGAAAGGTTAATTACGCAGCTTACTGAAGGATTGTGGGTAAAGAAATATTAACACGAAATACTGGAAAATAATGAATTATGACGGTAAATGAATAGTAAAATTGAAGTATTTAATGTTTCCCATTAAGACATTGACAATACAATCAAAACATGCTAAACACACATTTTCGTGTGTCCGCGCGCGCCGTTGTTTTTCTCATCGCACAGCGGAAAAATGCATCAACATGTGGTGAAAGCGCTGGAGGGAAACTGTGGGTGTGCGGTTTACAGTGCTGTAGTTTTTCTCATCCACTCACATCGCTCAGCGCTGAGAAAAAACCGCTCACCATCTGGGTGTATGGTTGGGTGGAGATTGAAGACTCCTGACTGTAGAGTTGTGAAGTTAAGACTATACTTTCAGGGATCATTTCTATAGTTTCTAACTTGGAAATTTGATTTGAAAGTGTTGAGTCTCTCTAACCACGATGATGAGCTGAGATACTTCTTTCTGAGCGTGAATCGGATGGAGAGTAATGAGTAACATCATACGCTCTCTATCATTGATGAACGTTCCCGCTGTGTTTCACAGTGTGGAGGAAAGAGGTATGTTCAGAGTGGTTAGATACAAGCGAGTGAAAATTAGATTTGAAAAATTTGGTAATCTTAAAAGAGAAACATGTTTTTGTGCTTCGCTGCTGAAAGTTGTGTTTGTGTAAAATTCAAATTTTGGGAGAGTATATTTGTTTTAGCTCTAAAAATTTTAAAAGGTCGTTTAGACCTATTTAACTACTATATAAACTCCTTAGTGATGAGTCTAGTTGTTTTTTTTGTTTTGATAAACTGTACCTCCATCCCATAGTAAAGAGTCTCCAATACACGACTCTCTGTACCTGCTGTGTTCGGTGAGCTGTATAGGGGTGAAGCAGCACGTTCAGTTCGCATGCGGAAACGTGGTTCACGTGGAGCAGCTGTGACTGACGGAACGGGTCCTCACCCGGCACCACGAGGAGTCAAAGTGGCAAAACACTGACAGCTGCCCAACACGATTACATACTGTTATAGAGAGGTGTTTAGATAAAGTTTATAAAAACAAGTTAAGAAATTTAAATAAAATGTATATGTAAAACAATGTTCACCATGTATTCACAAAAAAGTCACCCATTTCTCCTGTCTTGCATGTTTTGTCCTGGATTGGACTTGCATGTTTTGTGTGGTTTATAGCTCTGTAGCTTTTGTCATCTAGTCACGTGACTCAGCACTGAGGAAGAACCACTCACCATCTGGGTGAAGTGTTGGGTGGAGATGGAGGAGTCCTGACTGTAGCGTGGCAAAGTTAAGACTATACTTTCAGGGATCATTTCTATAGTTTCTAACTTGGGAATTTGATTTGAAAGTGTTAAGTCTCTCTAACCACGATGATGAGCTGAGATACTTCTTTCTGAGCGTGAATCGGATGGAAAGCAATGAGTAACATCATACGCTCTCTATCATTGATGAACGTTCCTGCTGTGTTTCGCAGTGTGGAGGAAAGAGGTATGTTCAGAGTGGTTAGATACATACACGTTAATAACAGTAGAATATTATAGAGCTGTTGGTTAGAGTTTAAAGAAATGAAACAGCGCTTGTTGTTCTGATCAATTGGAAAATATATGTATGCTCTGTAGTGTGTTAAAAGATAAGAGTGTGGTGTTGTTTTGCGTCACCTAATTGAAGTGCATACTTCATACAAATGTGGTGTATGTTGTTAGGATAGTGTTTGAAAATTAGAAACTTAGTTTTAGCAACATTTTAGGGCTATTTAACAACACTACAAAACCCTTAGTGAGTCTAGCGGTTCTTTGGGTGCACTCTACCTCCTTCCCACAGAAGAGTCTCCAGTACACCTATCTCTGTCTTTGCTGTGTTAAGGTCAGTCTTTTGAGCTGCCGAGACGGAACTGAGAAGAGGAAACGTGTTTTATATCGAGCAGCTGTGACTGACGGAACGGGAAGTGGTAGCCCAGTTTTCTTTTTTTTTATTTGCCTTTTTTTGCAAATATGTACAAGGGTAATATACATCACATAAATACACAACATCTGTTAAAACTGTTATGTATTGTTTTCGGTTGTCTAGCTTACTGAATTGTTTGCGTCCTCTGGTGGGCTATTTATGTAATGGCACCAACACCAACGGAGGAAAGAGGTATGTTCAGAGTGGTTAGATACATACACGTTAATAGCAGTAAAATCTTGTGGAGCTGTTTATTAAAGTTTAAAATAATAAAGCAGCGTTTGTTGTTCTGATCGATTGGAAAATATATGTATGCTCTTTACTGTGTTAGAAGATAAAGGTGTGATGTCGTTCTGTGTCACCAAACTATAGTAACTCAAGTTTATACTTGAGTTATACATACAAATGTGGTGTATGTTGTTAGGATAGTGTTTAAAAATTAGAAACTTAGTTTTAGCAACATTTTAGGGCTATTTAACAACTCTACAAAACCCTTAGTGAGTCTAGCGTTTCTGTGGGTAATACATACTTACACCTGCTATCAATATAATTAAGAATTGACAAAGTAGAAATAATTAAAAGATAAACTGAAAGATAGAATCATATACATACATAACATAAATCTACATACACACACGTATACATCAGTTAATATCATATTGAAACAAATGGCTTCACTGCAGTGCTTCTGTAAATACCTTTTGTAGAAGAAATGTGTTTTTGGATTTTTTGTTCTGATATAATTGTAATAAAGAATCAGAAAACATTTTCAGGTCATTACGGAATAGTCTAGAATTAGGGGCCAATGCCATGACTCTGGGTTTATGAATATGATATTTATCCAGTAAGGTTAGTCATTTTAAAGTCTTATTAAGTTTTCCTGAGTCAGTCTCATGCGGAATACAACATCATGGAAATCTTTATTTTGGTAAACTGGGTTTAAAATATATAAGATTATTTATTACTTATTGAATCAACAATATGTAACAATGAAAGAATTAAATATTACATAAAATAAAAAAATATTCACCATGTAAAAACACTTAATATGAATAGATATGAAATTTGACATACATACATTAAAAATTGTATCACCTCATTTCTGGCTTGTTTTTTTATTTTTTATTTTTGTCTTGCATGTCTTGTCCTGGATTGGAACTTTTCGTTTACAGTGCTGTAATGTTTTCTCATCCAGTCACATCTTTCAGCGCTGAGGAAGAACTGCTCACCATCTGGGTGTATGATTGGGTGGAGATGGAAGAGTCCTGACTGTAGCGTTTGGAAGATAAGACTATACTTTCAAGGATCATTTCTATAGTTTCTAACTTCGAAATTTGATTTGAAAGTGTTGAGTCTCTCTAACCATGATGATGAGCTGAGATACTTCTTTCTGAGCGTGAATCGGATGGAGAGTAATGAGCAATGTCATATGCTCTCTGTCATTGATGAATGTTCTTGCTGTGTTTCACAGTGTGGAGGAAAGACGTATGTTCAGAGTGGTTACATATGAGTGAAAATTAGATTTAAAAAAAATGACAGTCTCAAAATGGTAATGTGTTTTTGTGCTTTACTGCTGAAAGTTATATTTGTGTTAAATTCAGATTTTCTAGGATTATGTTTGTCTTAGCTCTAAAAGTTTTAAAAGGTAATTTAGGCCTATTTAACTACTATATAAACTCCTTAGTGATGAGTCTAGTTGTTTTTTGGATAAACTGTACCTCTATCCCATATTAAAGAGTCTCCAGTACACGTTTCTCTGTACCTGCTGTGTTCAGTGAGCTGTATAGAGGTGGAGCAGCACGTTCAGTTCACAAATGCGGAACTTAGAGGTGGAAACATGGTTCACGTGGAACAGCTGTGACTGACGGAACAGGTCCTCACCCGGCACCACGAGGAGTCAAAGTGGCCAAACACTGACAGCTGCCCAACACGATTACATACTGTTATAGAGAGGTGTTTAGATAAAGTGTATAAAAACAAGTTAAGAAACTTAAATAAAATTTATATGTAAAACAATGTTCATCATGTATTCACAAAACATCACCCTTTTCTCCTGTCTTGCATGTCTTGTCCTGGATTGGACTTGCAATGTTTTGTGTGGTTTGTAGCTCTGTAGCTTTTTGTCACGTGTCTTAGCACTGAGGAAGAACCGTTCACCATCTGGGTGAAGTGTTGGGTGGAGATGGAAGAGTCCTGACTGTAGCGTTGCAAAGTTAAGACTATACTTTCAGGGATCATTTCTATAGTTTCTAACTTGGGAATTTGATTTGAAGGTGTTAAGTCTCTCTAACCACGATGATGAGCTGAGATACTTCTTTCTGAGCGTGAATCGGATGGAGAGTAATGAGTAACATCATACGCTCTCTGTCATTGATGAACGTTCCCGCTGTGTTTCGCAGCGTGGAGGAAAGAGGTATGTTCAGAGTGGTTAGATACATACACATTAATAACAGTAAAATATTGTGGAGCTGGTTAGTAAAGTAGTGTTTGTTGTTCTGATCAATTGAAAAATATATGTATGCTCTTTAGTGTGTTAAAAGATGGTGTGATGTCGTTCTGCGTCACCAAACTAAAGTAACTAAAGTTTATACTTCATACAAATGTGACGTATGTTGTTAGGATAGGTTTTAAAAATGAGAAACTTAGTTTTAGCAACATTTTAGGGCTATTTAACAACTCTACAAAACCCTTAGTGAGTCTAGCGGTTCTTTGGTTGCACTCTACCTCCTTCCCACAGAAGAGTCTCCAGTACACCTATCTCTGTCTTTGCTGTGTTAAGGTCAGTCTTTTGAGCTGCCGAGAGACGGAACTGAGAAGAGGAAATGTGTTTCATATCGAGCAGCTGTGACTGACGGAACGGGAAGTGGTAGCCCCGTTTATTTTTTTATTTGCCTTTTTATGCAAATATGTACAAGGGTAATATACATCACATAAATACACAACATCTGTTAAAACCGTTATGTATTGGGTTTGGTTGTCTAGCTTACTGAGATGTTTGCGTCCTCTGGTGGGCTATTTATGTAATGGTACTAACACCTGCAGATAATTCAGTAATGAGCGGCAGTAGTGTGTTCCGGTTTTGTTCCTGAGACACGTAAATAACGCACCTCCACCGCTGTTCCTCTAAACCTCGTTTTTTTCCTTGGGAGAATCCTGATTAATCCCACCAAATATATCACAAACACATGTTCGGATATAAAGCAACACACACCACACATACTTACACCTGGTATCAATATAATTAATTGATAAAGTAGAAATAATTAAAAGATAAACTGAAAGATAGAACCATATACATACATAACATGAATCTACATACACACACGTATACATCAGTTAATATCATATTGAAACAAATGGCTTCACTGCAGTGCTTCTGTAAATACCTTTTGTAGAAGTAAAGTGTTTTTGGATTTTTTGTTCTGATATAATTGTAATAAAGAATCAGAAAACATTTTCAGGTCATTACAGAATAGTCTAGAATTAGGGGCCAATGCCATGACTCTGGGTTTATGAAAATGATATTTATCCAGTTAGGTTAGTAATTTTAAAGTGTTATTCCTGCTGTGTTTCGCAGTGTGGAGGAAAGATGTATGTTCAGAGTGCTTTGATACTTACATGTTAATAACAGTGGAGTACTGTGGATTTGTTGATTAAAGTTTAAAGGAGTACAGTAGTGTTTGTTGTTCTGATCAATTGAAATATATATATATGTATATTTTGTACTGTGTTAAAAGACAAAGGTGTGATGTCGTTCTGCATTACCAAGCTATAGTAACTCAAGTTTATACTTCATACAAATGTGACGTATGTTGTTAGGATAGTGTTTAAAAATGAGAAACTTAAGTTTTAGCAACATTTTCGGGCTACTTAACAACTCAACCCTTACAAAACCCTTAGTGAGTCTAGCGTGTCTTTGGTTAATACATACTTACACCTGCTATCAATATAATTAAGAATTGACAAAGTAGAAATAATTAAAAGATAAACTGAAAGATAGAACCATATACATACATAACATAAATCTACGTACACACGTATACATCAGTTAATATCATATTGAAACAAATGGCTTCATTGCAGTGCTTCTGTAAATACCTTTTGTAGAAGAAATGTGTTTTTGGATTTTTTGTTCTGATATAATTGTAATAAAGAATCAGAAAACATTTTCAGGTCATTACAGAATAGTCTAGAATTAGGGGCCAATGCCATGACTCTGGGTTTATGAATATGATATTTATCCAGTAAGGTTAGTAATTTTAAAGTCTTATTAAGTTTTCCTGAGTCAGTCTCATGCGGAATACAACATCATGGAAATCTTTATTTTGGTAAACTGGGTTTAAAATATAGAAGATTATTTATTACTTATTGAATCAGCAATATGTAACAATGAAAGAATTAAATATTACATCAAAAAATATTCACCATGTAAAAACACTTGAAAATCATATGAATAGATATGAAATTTGACATTCATACATTAAAAATTGTATCACCTAATTTCTGGCTTTTTTTTTTGTCTTGCATGTCTTGTCCTGGATTGGAGCTTTTTGTTTACAGTGCTGTAATGTTTTCTCATCCAGTCACATCTTTCAGTGCTGAGGAAGAACTGCTCACCATCTGGGTGTATGGTTGGGTGGAGATGGAATAGCCCTGACTGTAGAGTTTGTAGATTAAAGCTATACTTTCAGGGATCATTTTTATAGTTTATAACTTGGAAATTTGATTTGAAAGTGTTGAGTCTCTCTAACCACAATGATGAGCTGAGATATTTCTTTCTGAGCGTGAATCAGCTGGAGAGTAATGAGTGATATCATACGCTCTCTGTCATTGATGAATGTTCCTGCTGTGTTTCACAGTGTGGAGGAAAGAAGTATGTTCTGAGTGGTTAGATACATACGAGTGAAAATAAACCTTAAAAAAAAATGACAGTCTCAAAATGGTAATGTGTTTTTGTGCTTTGCTGCTGAAAGTTGTATTTGTGTTAAATTCAGATTTTGTAGGAGTATATTTGTTTTAGCTCTAAAAGTTTTAAAAAGTTATTTGGGCCTATTTAACTACTATATAAACCCCTTAGTGATGAGTCTAGTTGTTTTTTTGGATAAACTGTATCTCCATCCCATAGTAAGGAGTCTCCAGTACACGTCTCTCCGTACCTGCTGTGTTCAGTGAGCTGTATAGAGGTGGAGCAGCACGTTCAGTTCGCATGCGGAATTTAGAGGTGGAAACGTGGTTCACGTGGAGCAGCTGTGACTGACGGAAACGGGTCCTCACCCGGCACCACGAGGAGTCAAAGTGTCAAAACACTGAAAGCTGCCCAACACGATTACATACTGTTATAGAGAGGTGTTTAGATAAAGTGTATAAAAACAAGTTAAGAAATTTAAATAAAATTTATATGTAAAACAATGTTCACCATGTATTCACAAAACATCACCATTTTCGCCTGTCTTGCATGTTTTGTGTGGTTTATAGCTCTGTAGCTTTTGTCATCTAGTCACGTGTCTTAGCACTGAGGAAGAACCGTTCACCATCTGGGTGAAGTGTTGTGTGGAGATGGAGGAGTCCTGACTGTAGGGTTGGGAGGTTAAGATTATACTTTCAGGGATCATTTCTATAGTTTCTAACTTGGAAATTTGATTTGAAAGTGTTAAGTCTCTCTAACCACGATGATAAGCTGAGATGCTTCTTTCTGAGCGTGAATCGGATGGAGAGCAATGAGTAACATCATATGTTCTCTGTCATTGATGAACGTTCCCGCTGTGTTTCACAGTGTGGAGGAAAGAGGTATGTTCAGAGTGGTTCGATACATACACGTTCATAGCAGTAAAATATTGTGGAGCTGTTTATTAAAGTTTAAAGTAGTGAAGTAGTGTTTATTGTTTTGATCAATTGGAAAATATATGTATGCTCTTTACTGTGTTAAAAGATAAAGGTGTGATGTCATTCTGCGTCTCCAAACTATATTAACTCAAGTTAATACTTCATACAAATGTGATGTATGTTGTTGGGATAGTGTTAAAAAATGAGAAACTTAGTTTTAGCAACATTTTAGGGCTATTTAACAACTCTACAAAACCCTTAGTGAGTCTAGCGGGTTCTTTGGGTGCACTCTACCTCCTTCCCACAGAAGAGTCTTCAGTACACCTATCTCTGTCTTTGCTGTGTTAAGGTCAGTCTTTTGAGCTGCCGAGAGACGGAACTGAGAACAGGAAACGTGTTTCATATCGAGCAGCTGTGACGGAAGGAACAGGAAGTGGTAGCCCAGTTTTTGTTTTTTTTTGCCTTTTTATGCAAATATGTACAAGGGTAATATACATCACATAAATACACAACATCTGTTAAAACTGTTATGTATTGGGTTTGGTTGTCTAGCTTACCGAGTTGTTTGCGCCCTCTGGTGGGCTATTTATGTAATGGCACTAACACCTGCAGATAATTCAGTAATGAGCGGCACTAGTGTGTTCCGGTTTTGTTCCTGAGACTAGGGTGACCAGATTCCAATTTACCAGATGTGGGACAACGATGTGGGACAAACTATGTTTGTGTGGGACAATGTGGGACACCAATGCATCAAGATAAAATAGTGTGTAATAGGGTAAAATAACTTTAAATTAAACATCTCTATTCTGCCCCTTTAGCACATAAAACTGCAAATAATAATGTGTTTATAAATAAATGAAAGAAACTTAACAGAACAGACAGTTCTTTAATGTGCTTTAAAAGGATACAGCTTTCCAGTTTTCTCTAACAACAGAGAGCAACAACAACTCCAGCACAACCCAACCACAAAAAACTTTACAAAGTCACCTTGCACTGGTTTCACCCAGGGGTAAATAGTTTCCCAGTCTCTGTTATAGCTGCATTTTCGTTTTTTAGATCGAGTCGTGTTTACCTCCCTGTCCTCCATAGCTCGTGCTGCATGTCGGTGCTGCTCTGATTTGCATTGTAGTGATGGTCGGTCGCGAACGATCCGGTTCTAAGAGTCAGCTCTTTGAAGTGAACGGCTCCTGATGACAGCCCTCACTGCTTTTCCCACACACACAGCCATTTGATAAAAAAAAAAAAAAAAAAAAAACGCATTTCAAAACTGGAGTCTGACAGGCTATAACAATGCGGGATAACGTCTCAATTTGCGGGACACGTGAAAAGTAATGAAATTGCGGTACTGTCCCGCACAAAGCGGGACATCTGGTCACCCTACCTGAGACACGTAAATAAAGCACCTCCACCGCTGTTCCTCTAAACCTCGTTTTTTTCCTTGGGAGAATCCTGATTAATCCCACCTGATATATCACAAAACCATGTTCGGATATAAAGCAACACATACTTACACCTGGTGTCAATATAATTAAGAATTGACAAAGTAGAAATAATTAAAAGATAAACTCAAAGATAGAACCATATACATACATAACATAAATCTACATACACACACGTATACATCAGTTAATATCATATTAAAACAAATGGCTTCATTGCAGTGCTTCTGTAAATGCCTTTTATAGAAGTAAAGTGTTTTTGGATTTTTTGTTCTGATATAATTGTAATAAAGAATCAGAAAACATTTTCAGGTCATTACAGAATAGTCTAGAATTAGGGGCCAATGCCATGACTCTGGGTTTATGAAAATGATATTTATCCAGTAAGGTTAGTAATTTTAAAGTCTTATTAAGTTTCCCTGAGTCAGTCTCATGCGGAATACAACATCATGGAAATATTTATTTTGGTAAACTGGGTTTACAATATATATGATTATTTATTACTTATTGAATCAACAATATGTAACAATGAAAGAATTAAATATTACATAAAATAAAAAAATATTCACCATGTAAAAACACTTGAAAATCATATGAATAGATATGAAATTGGACATTCATACATAAAAAATTGTATCACCTCATTTCTGGCTTGTTTTTTTTTTTTTTGTCTTGCATGTCTTGTCCTGGATTGGAACTTTTTGTTTACAGTGCTGTAATGTTTTCTCATCCAGTCACATCTTTCAGCGCTGAGGAAGAACTGCTCACCATCACATACTGTTATGGAGAGGTATTTAAATAAAATTTATAAAAACAAGTTAAGAAATTGAAGTAAAATTTATATGTAAAACAATGTTCACCATGTATTCACAAAAAATACACCCTTTTCCTCTGTTGACGCTGGTGAGGTGTACCCTGATGTTCCTTGCTTCTAGCAAAAACTGGTGTATAGGCAGGCTGGTTCCATAAATAGAACCAGGATTCGAAAAAGCCTGAATGGAACCACTTTAAGAACCAGAGATCTTTTAGTTGAGAAGGGCTATAGGAGAACATCCAAACTCCATACAGGCAGGGCTCTGGTTGCCTGGTCCTACTTGCTGTGGGGTGACAGTACTACCCTCTACACAGCCACAATCTGATCATTTTCCCAGCGGTTCCTATCGTTTAGGAGGTCTGGTCTATTATTCTTTGTTCTAATAAAAAGAGATTCCTATTAAACTGTAAAGATTCATAGATTCACTCTCATCTCCCTGTAAGACCAACACAGAAAAAACATTTCAAACTGTGGAGTCTAACTTGTCCTGGGCTGATGATGTAATGGGATGGAGAGTAATGAGTAACATCGTCCACTCTATCATTGATGAACATTCCTGCTGTGTTTAGAGACAGGTAGGTTAAGGTTATGTGTACAGGGCCACACAGCGCTGTCCTTGGTACTGGATGAAGCACCAGAAAGAGAGATGAACATGTTGCTTTGGTTCAGACCTGCTTCCTTTCTGTGGTTGTAAATGGGACTTTCTGCCCTCTCCACTGGGTGTGCTGTTTACAGTGCTGTAGTTTTTCTCATCCAGTCACATCTCTCAGCGCTGAGGAAGAACTGCTTACCATCTGGGTGTATGGTTGGGTGGAGATGGAAGAGTCCTGACTGTAGGGTTGGGAAGTTAAGACTATACTTTCAGAGATCATTTCTATAGTTTCTAACTTGGAAGTTTGATGTGAAAGTGTTAAGTCTCTCTAACCACGATGATGAGCCGAGATGCTTCTTTCTGAGCGTGAATCAGATAGAGAGTAATGAGTAACGTCATACGCTCTCTGTCATCGATGAACGTTCCTGCTGTGTTTTGCAGTGTGGAGGAAAGAGGTATGTTCAGAGTGGTTAGATACATGCATGTTAATAGCAGTGGAGTGTTGTGGAATTGTTGATTAAAGTTTGAAGCAGTACAGTGTGTGTTCTAATTATAACATTTTAGGTATATTATCTTTGATTTCTTTAAATGCTAGGGTGCTGAAAAACAATGTAAAGCGAAAAGCTGTTTTTCTTTTTTGTAAGGAGCAAAAAGCCAATTGTATTTTTCTACAAGAAACTCATTCTGTTGAAGATGATGTGAATTTTTGGAAGCTACAGTGGGGTGATTCAATTTTTGTCAGTCATGGTACATCACACTCAGGTGGTGTTATGGTTCTGTTTAAAGGATTTCCTGGTAAAATTATAAGTCATACTAGTGACACAAATGGGCATTGCTTGATTGTGATAACAGAAATGAATGATGAAAACTTTATCTTAGTGTGGGTCTACGGTTACAATGAAAGAGGCAAAAACAGGACATTGATTTCTGATTTATGTAAAGGTATTATAGATAATATGCATTCTTATTCAACTGATAAAGTTATAGCTGGGGGTGATTTTAATTTGGTGCCTGATCGTTGGTTAGACAGAAATCCACCCAGAGTCCAATGTCATAAATATGATGACCTGATTGTTCAGCTGATGAATAGTGCAAATTTAATTGACTACTGTAGGGTTAAATATTACGTTAAATTTTTTAATTAAATTTTTTTTTTTACTTTTTGTTAAATGCTTTAAAGTTCTTGGGTTTTGGGGATAATTTTTGTGGATTAATTAAGTTGTTTTATAGTGATATCTATAGCTCGGTTTCCTTAAATCCGGGACTCACTTTGAAGCCATCTTGCATGTCTTGTCCTGGATTGGAACTTTTTGTTTACAGTGCTGTAGTCTTTCTCATCCAGTCACATCTTTCAGCGCTGAGGAAGAACTGCTCACCATCTGGGTGTATGATTGGGTGGAGATGGAAGAGTTCTGACGGTAGCGTTTGGAAGTTAAGATTATACTTTCAGGGATCATTTCTATAGTTTCTAATTTGGAAATTTGATTTGAAAGTGTTGAGTCTCTCTAACCACGATGAAGAGCTGAGATACTTTTTTCTGAGTGTGAATTGGATGGAAAGTAATGAGTAACATCATACGCTTTCTATCATTGATGAACGTTCCCGCTGTGTTTCACAGTGTGGAGGAAAGAGGTATGTTCGGAGTGGTTGGATACATACACGTTAATAGCAGTGGAGTATTGTGGAATTGTTGATTAAAGTTCAAAGGAGTACAGTAGTGTTTGTTGTTCTGATTAATAGGAAGATATATATACATGCTCTTAACCGTGTTAAAAGATAAAGGTGTGATGTTCTGCATCACCGAACTATAGTAACTAAAGTTTATACTTTATACAAATGTGATGTATGTTGTTAGGATAGTGTTTAAAAATGAGAAACTTAGTTTTAGCAACATTTTAGGGCTATTTAACAACTCTACAAAACCCTTAGTGAGTCTAGCGGTTCTTTGGGTGCACTCTACCTCCTTCCCACAGAAGAGTCTCCAGTACACCTATCTCTGTCTTTGCTGTGTTAAAGTCAGTCTTTTGAGCTGCCGAGAGACGGAACTGAGAAGAGGAAACGTGTTTCATATCGAGCAGCTGTGACTGACGGAACGGGAAGTAGTAGCCCATATTTTTTTTTTATTTGCCTTTTTGTGCAAATATGTACAAGGGTAATATACATCACATAAATACACAACAACTGTTAAAACCGTTACGTATTGGGTTTGGTTGTCTAGCTTACTGGGTTGTTTGCGTCCTCTGGTGGGCTATTTATGTAATGGCACTAACACCTGCAGATAATTCAGTAATGAGCGGCAGTAGTGTGTTCCGGTTTTGTTCCTGAGGCACGTAAGTAAAGTACCTCCACCGTTGTTCCTCTAAACCTCATTTTTTTCATTGGAAGAATCCTGATTAATCCCACCAAATATATCACAGAAACATGTTCGGATATAAAGCAACACACACCACACATACTTACACCTGGTATCAATATAATTAAGAATTGACAAAGTAGAAATAATTAAAAGATAAACTGAAAGATAGAACCATATACATACATAACATAAATCTACATACACACACGTATACATCAGTTAATATCATATTGAAACAAATGGCTTCATTGCAGTGCTTCTGTAAATACCTTTTGTAGAAGAAATGTGTTTTTGGATTTTTTGTTCTGATATATTTGTAATAAAGAATCAGAAAACATTTCAGGTCATTACAGAATAGTCTAGAATTAGGGGCCAATGCCATGACTCTGGGTTTATGAATATGATATTTATCCAGTAAGGTTAGTCATTTTAAAGTCTTATTAAGTTTTCCTGAGTCAGTCTCATGCGGAATACAACATCATGGAAATCTTTATTTTGGTAAACTGGGTTTAAAATATATAAGATTATTTATTACTTATTGAATCAACAATATGTAACAATGAAAGAATTAAATATGACATAAAATAAAAAAATATTCACCATGTAAAAACACCTGAAAATCATATGAATAGATATGAAATTTGACATTCATACATTAAAAATTGTATCACCTCATTTCTGGCTTGTTTTTTTTTTTTTTTTTTGTCTTGCATGTCTTGTCCTGGATTGGAGCTTTTTGTTTACAGTGCTGTAATGTTTTCTCATCCACTCACATCTTTCAGCGCTGAGGATGAACTGCTCACCATCTGGGTGTATGGTTGGGTGGAGATGGAGGAGTCCTGATGGTAGCGTTTGGAAGGTAAGACTATACTTTCAGGGATCATTTCTATAGTTTCTAACTTGGAAATTTAATTTGAAAGTGTTGAGTCTCTCTAACCATGATGATGAGCTGAGATACTTCTTTCTGAGCGTGAATCGGATGGAGAATCATGAATAACATCATACGCTCTCTGTCATTGATGAATGTTCTTGCTGTGTTTCACAGTATGGAGGAAAGAGGTATGTTCAGAGTGGTTAGATACATATGAGTGAAAATTAGATTAAAAAAAATGACACAAATCAGAAATGTGTTTTTGTGCTTTGCTGCTGAAAGTTGTATTTG